>SZWC01012189.1:1752-23792 GCA_023375785.1 Penium margaritaceum | reverse complement strand
AAGTCAACGACAGTCTCGCGTGGCATAGCATAGAGAAGTCCGTGCATGGCCCGGGCTGCTGTCAGCACCTGTGCTGGATCTGTAGCCTGGTATGGGCTGTGGTAGTAAGGCCACACTCCCTCGGAAGTGGCCCACACCTGAAACAGGATCTCCCAGTAGTCAAATCCATCCTCGCTGATGTACCGTGGAGGTGGTGCCTCAAAGTCCTTTGGCTTCCGCTCCGTGGGGAGAGCAACTGCAGGCTGAGGAGGGCGAGAGACGAGGAAAACTCCTGGAAGGGGGTAATCACCGGGGAAGTCAGCTGACGATCGTATCGGGGACACGGGTGGAGGTCGGGTACCCGTCTGCAGCTGACGGAGGCGCTCTTGTAGAAGAGGAATCTCCCGCTCCTGGGAGTCATCCTCGAAACCTGGCATGAATGGCTCGTCATCAAGGAGGTCCGCAGGTGGTGGAGAAACCACACCAGGAGATGAAGCAGGCGGAGCACCTCTCACGGGCACCTGAGCCGAGTGCTGGGTGGAGGCCGCAACGCCAGCAGCTCCCTCAGGGATCCGCGAAGGAGCCGTGGACTGAGCACGCAAGAGCTCAGTCAGCATGCGGATCGCGTCAGTCTGCTTTCGTTACAGACAACGCATCTCCTCCTGCTGGCTGCGCAGGTCCGCAATGGCCTACGAGCGAGGGCTCAATACCCCTGAAGAAGAGGAGGAGGGATCACCTGGTCCCTTGTCCTTGTCGTCGGGCGAACTCATGTCGCCGCTCACTAAGGGACGATAGGTCAAGTTTGTCGGATTTCAAAGTCGTCTGCGTTTCTTGAGGATTTGAAATGCTGGCAACTTTTGACTTTCCGGGTGAAAATTTGGCTAAGTGTAATGCTGACGTCAGCAAGTGGTTGCTGACGTCAGCACGACCTGATGACGTCAGCAATCAATAATGCTGACGTCAGCTCATCCCCTCCTTTTTTTTTTCTTTTGTCCTGGTTCTGCGCGAGTGTGGAGCCGCTTCGCGGTGGCACGCGGCAGCTCCGCGGAAGCTGCGTAGCAGCTTCCGCCCAACTGGTGCTATAGCTGTGCTGTCAGCTATAGCAGCAACTGCATAGCTGCGTGTGCAGCGGTGGCAGCAACGGCTGCGCTGCTCCTGCTGCTGTTGCTACTACGCGCTGCGGTTGCTGCTGCGCGTTGCGGCTGCTGCTGCGCGCCGCAGCTGCTGCTGGCTGCCGCCGCCGCGCGCTGCTGCTGCTGCCACTGCTGCGCTTCTACTGCTGCTACTACCGCTGTGACTGCCATTGCTGCTGCTGTGCTGCTGCCGCCGCTGCCGCTGCTGCGCTGCTACTGCCGACGTTGTTGCTGTGCTGCTGCTGCTGCTGCCGCTGCTGCCATGCTGCTGCTACGGTCGCTGATGCTGCGCTACTGCTGTCCTCGCCTCTACTGCTGCTACTCTGCTGCTGCGGCTTTGGGAGGACCCTGCACGCACTGTAGCCGCCACGCACCTCTGCGTGGCGGTACACGCCGCTGCTACTGCCTCTGCGACTGCGATCTCACGTGGTGGGTGGAGTGCGTTGACGGCGACCGGCCGTCTCCAACAGACCCCAGGAACTCTACTGCAGCGGTGGCCCTCACTGCTGCTGCTTTGCTACGTCTCAGCTGCGCAGCTCAGTGAGAACTGTCTCACTGCTCTGATACCATGAGAAAGTGCGTAGAAGCTTCCTAGCAACACAGCCACTGACCGGGCGTCAGTGCCTGATCAGACAGTAACGACAGTCACAGGTCGTACACACAACTGCAAGGGTTTGGCTAGGAGACACAAGGCACAGTGTCAGAATGCTTCAATATAGCATATACAGAGACAGATGACAAATGACAGGTCCAAGGCATAAACACCTGCCGCGGCGCACGGCGGGTATCGCACGCGGCAGTCCATGCGCTGTCCTAAAACCGGCCCAAAACCACTGTTTTGGCCGTAACTCTGCGCACACATGTCAGAATGCTACGCCGTCTGAACCTAGACGTGCAAAATCAAAGGATGGACGCTACGACTGGTCACATGCATGCATCCATTGACTGATAGTGAGCATACAATGCAAAAACATGCAAATAGGCCTCATGGCCAGTCCGTCGAAAGACGCCTGCAAGACGTAGAAGACACAGCAAAGAGTCCCGGTGGCATCTGGGGCTCTGGAACAATGGTCGGTCAGCTCCAAGCGGGTAGTCCGCCGTCTGTCGTCGCGCCGGTGTCACCAGGGCCGCTTGCCTGAGGGATTTGCACGAGTATGGACACGGCCGAGTGGTCACAGTAAACTGTACAGGAACAGCACAAAGCACAACACCAGGGCCTCGATCGCGAAGAAAATACGAGCAGTGCTAGAAAAGCTCAAAGTTAGCGTCCATACATCCAAAACAGCTTTCCAAACATCGAAAGGGCTAGTGCAGCCACTGAGTCTCCTCGTAGTACCGGAACAGTCCACCGGGTGCGCGGGTCTCAACGCACTGAGAAAACTCTCTTAACTCCGGAGAAGCCAACAGGGCTACTGGAACGCATCGACCGCGTCTCGCCGCCGTTGTACTAGGTGCTGGAGAAGTCTCGGGACACTCCGGAGGCTCGTCGTGTCGTCACGCCCTCCTCTATCATATACCGTCAACGTAGGTATATGGATAATGCATCGGCGTCAGCCGTGACGGGTGGAGGCCACACAAACCAACACTCCCCCTGGCTGACATAGCCCTCCACACCAGAACAAATGAGCAAAGGCACGGAACAACAACGTATGCCAAACCACAATGTGCACCAATAAACCACACACACAGTGATCTGCTACCCATCGAAGGTCTCCCTCGACATTGACACATCTCACCAAGTTTCTGGGTCTCGACCATGAGAGGAGTGATACACATGCGCACAAACCAGTGTAATGCACATGTCAGACGACAAGACGGTCTCCTCGTGATAGTGGCGGTACCAGTGCCCGAGTCTCGACCGATACGAGCAATCCAACACAATGCCATCATCATCCAAACAAAGGATCATGGGAGGATCTCGTCGTAACAAGGGTGCAACTCACCGCGTGTCCGGGTCTCGACCACTAAGTGCGACCCAGCTGGCATGCACATGCCACACACAGTACAACCACACACCAAGACACACAATCACATGGTCTCCTCGTGACACTAGTGAAACCACCAAGTATCGGGGTCTCGACCAATAGTGTGCTACCATCCACATGCAACCGTGCAGGCACGTCACATGAGCCACACGCCGGATGTTGTACATGCTCACAGCATCGCATGGACCTCAGCATGCATCTCCCATGACGTAGCGTCAGGTCGAGGTCCACACAACACTCATCTTGGGCAGATAAACCTGGCAACGATGTTCTTGATGGAGATCCTGATGTCGTAGCTGAACAGATCCTGGGCAATGAGTCATGTGGTGTATCCATCATGCAGAGATAGCTCCCCCTGTCACGTGCGAGTCGGCTCCTATGCTCAAAGACGAAGTGGTGTCTCCAGTTACGACTCCTCACGTCAATCTACATCACCTGGAGTGTGCCAGCCCTTGCATGACTGCCAAGGGTTTCAACTCACAGTCTCTCCTCTCTCTACTCTACCGCGATGCATCTGTGTAAGCCAGAGGAAAGGGAATGGGCGAGCAGCACGCAAGCGTGGATGAAGTGGCAGAGCTGGCCTCCAAGGCGAGATAGAGCACCCTGAAGCACAGGAGTCAACGGTCAGAAGGAGAGGGCAGGAGCAACGAACCAGATCACCACTCATGGACGAAGGTGACAATGGAGCAGCTCAGTCGGGTGGACGAAGGTGCCTGATGGCAGGCGCACAAGGAGGAACGATGACGGAGTCGATAGGAGCGATGATGGAGGAAAGTGAAGGCACGCTCAGCTCTCCTATGGTAGCGTCTCCGTCGAATGTCATACTCAGAGTTGCTACAAGATCCTCCCTGAGTATGGATGTGCTAGATGTTGGTGGCGGAAGGCTCGTGCCGATTGTAGTGATGCTCCCCTCCTTTGAGAATCGCTCACGTGCTGCCATCATCTCCCACTGCAGCATCACTACACGCTCCTGCAAGTAGGCGTAATCTGCCTCAAACATGTGGAGGTGGCCCATGCCTGCCTCGTGTAGCATAAACTCTACCTCACTGGATGTTGCACATGCTGACTGTAGAACTCGCGAGTACAGCTCTATCTACATCTCTGCTCCTGAAGACGATGGAGTCGGTGCTGCTGCATCCTCCTGGGGGTCAACTAAACGTGCAGTGTACTGAGATGCTGCAACATCGGATGCACTTGCAGGTGTCGCATCCACACCACAGCTCGTGTCTGTCATACGAGGAGTGAGCAGTCGCACGCCAAGAGAGAAGGAGAAGGAGTCGTCAGAGTCCATTGAGCATGTGGCAATGTCGTCCGTGCAGGTACTGCCACTCTCAGCGTCCACGTGATCACCAAGGTCACCAACAAGTCAAAACCAGGGGTCAAACTCAGCTCCTGCTGACGATGTGACTCCATCCACGTGTACGGATGTGCTCTAGTGTCCTCGACTGCCGCAGTAGTGGACACATGTGTGCAAGAATCCGGCTGACAATTCCCGTCAAGGCGACCAGCAAGCGCAGCTGGCGCTCACGCACTGTCTCGCCGGGAAGGCTGGTCGCTGCCACCTGCTCGATGATAGAGTGAGGACCACCATCTGACTCCGTCATGTATGTCGCTGCTCCATCGTGTGTACGGGAACCCAGAGACTATAGGAACATGGAAGACTCCTGACGCTGAAGTTGGTCATCAGGTAGCGCAGATGAGACCGTGGAGGCTGCTGTGTTTACTTCAGCATATATCCTAGCGACATCTCTCAGAACTCCTGCTCTCAAGAATGCCTCAACCTCTAAAAGACCAGGCGGCTGACTCTGCTCATGCACTATGACCGCGGTCGGGCTAGTGTGAGTCCCGTGCGCCAACGCCCCCGGAAATCTATATGGGACATCCTGATTCGCACGATACTCCTATGCCACCGCCAGGTCGCTATCGATAGGAGTTGCGAGTGGCACCGCCAAGGCACGTAGGACCTGCACTCCTCCTCATGCAACTTGCTGCTCCAGAATGTTCAGCTACTGCCCCAGGGTAGATGTTGACCTCGATGACATGCACGTCCTTAGAACTCCAACACCCGCCGGAATGGTGTGAGTCGTCTGCACTCTCCCCCAAAAGTCCGATAGATGCATCCTGATGCGTACGGGATTCCAATGCCACCCCTGGGCCTCCACCACACGGAGCCGCGAGTGGCGCCATCCAGGGACACTATACCTGCGCTCCTCCTGATGTCACTTGCTACTCTGGAAGATCTGGATCCAGCCCAAACGATGAATGCCATGTCAAGATCAGACTCCATGCCATGTGCTGTCACTGTATCATCTGAGTCTGCCTGAACGGACGCTCGGGCACCACGGCCTGGCGCGAGTGCGGATCTTGTCGCTATGGTCACAATAGGCAATGTGCGATGAACACACTCCCCCTCGACAGGTACGGCAACGGAAGCCGAGGAGGTTGTGGATGTATCAAAACCGCCGCGAGTACGGCATGCGGAGTGCTGACGCCGACGCCGCGGGGACACACGAGTGGAACAATTACATGAAGACATGTCATCGCGAGGTGGCATCCTGGTCACAGTAGAGTGGAGGATTGAGAGGATGGTGGAAGCCTGGGACAGGCCGATAGGTGAAGCTGAAGGGACACCATCGACTGAGTAAGAAATAGAGGATGAAGGAGATGTAGTCAAGCAGGTCGTCGACGAATGAGGAGCACAAGCACGCTCAGTGACAACGAGGTCACAAAGCCTTTGCACCATATACCTCAGGCCGTGCATCTCGGCAAATATGGTCGCCAGAGGTCCAGCTAGGTGATCTACCAATGCTTGCAGATCTGCATGTTGTGGAGGACGCATGCTCGGACGAGGCTGAGGCCAATGTGGATGCCAGCCGGGAGGGCGCGTCCAACAGCGACGCCAACCATGACGTCCATAACCACAGTAGTAAGAGGCGAACGTGCAGGGCGCCTTCTCAGATGTCTGCGTGCTCATCTCATGCATCGTACGATAGAAAGGTACCGAGGGCACCTACTCCCTTTGGTAAACACCAAGCCAAGGGAGAGAATGAGGTGAGTAGATACTGTCACTCCTGGAAGATACGGCGTCCGGGTCAGCAAACGTGACCAGACTAGACAAGCTGCACTACCACAGCACGCCCGGAGACTAGAGTCTCACTAACTGTGGATACTAATGCTGCTGCCACTAATAGAGTGAAGACTGCTCCAAGACAAGAAGGGGTGGCGGCTGCATGTGTGGCTGCTGCTCCAAGCGGTAGACGACCCAGCCCTCGGAGATGGAAAGACTCGAGTCTGCCGTCGGTCCTTCGGAGTGACGTGCGTGCACCAATCCACGGGCCCCAGGAAGACGCCGATCTAGGATGCGTCTCGAAGCGGAGATCGCCGCCGACGCACAATCTGCTGTTGACTGAGAAGGTGAAACTGCAAGTGCTGGTGCAGCCGTCGCACTATGTAGTCATTGTAACTCTGCGCGATACTGCTATTGCTGCTATGAAAGCTACTACTACTACGGTGGAAGTAGTTGGACGATTCCCTTTTTTTTTGCTATTTGTTTTCCCTTGCCCTCAGCCACCTCTTTCTTTTTTCTTTTTTTTGTCCTCACGCGCCACCTTTTCATTTTCTATCTCGCTCTCCCCTCTTCTCGCCCCCACCCCCGTCCCTCTATTTTTTTCTTTTTGCTCACCCCGGGTGTAGCGTGGCAGTGCCACGCCGACCGGTCGAAGGAGCCACGTGGCTAGAGCAGGGTCACCTGGGACTGTGGGCGGTTGGACGGGATGGCTTGAGGGTCAGAGACCCTCAAGCACCGCGGTTTTGGCCTAGTTGGCCAAGGGTTCCGTCCGTTCCGCTACATTGGTATCAGAGCTCCAGGGCTCGAATCCCACGTCGGGATTACCGGAGATGCCGAGGTGGCTCTCACTCCTTTCAAGGGGGAGTTTAGCGTGGCAGTGCCATGCCGACCGGTCGAAGGAGCCACGTGGCTCCCGTGGGGTCACCTGGGACTGTGGGCGGTTGGACGGGATGGCTTGAGGGTCGGAGACCCTTTAGCACGGCAGTTTTGGCCTAGTTGGCCAAGGGTTCCGTCCATCCTACTGCAACGGATTTGACCGTCACCCGGTTCTGGATTGCCCCCTAGAAAAGGGGTAGGTCAGGATTGGGGGGGGGAAAAAAACGAGGGGACGATGTCAGGTCCTCCCCCCTTGCTCCTTGCTTGCTCGCAAAAACAAGTGAGCGAGCAAGTGAGCGAGCGAGCGAGTGAGTGAGGAAGAGAGGGACGGCGGGGGGAGGGGTCCGCCCCTCCCTTTCTCTGTCGGCCAACGGAGCCGACGGACCCCTCCGAGGGGGCCCACGAAGGGGCTCGACGGGGCCCTACGAGGGTCCCCTCAAAAGGAGGGGAGGGGGACGGAAGTGGCAGACAGGCCCCCCTCGAAGAGGCCCCCTAATGGGGGTCGAGGGGGCCTCTCCGAGGGGGCGGGGGCCCTCACAAAAGGGCTGTGAGGCCCTCCTGCAGTAGCAGCTATAGCGGCGGGAGCAGCTGCTGCGGTTGCTACTACTATTGCTGCTTCCGTCGCTGCTATTGCTACTACTCTGCATAGCAACTATTGCTGCCGCTGCTTGATGCTGCCGTCGCTATTGCTACTAATATTTCCCCTGGTGCCGCTGCTGGTACTAAACTACGCAGCAGTTGCTTCTGCTTCTTGCTACGACCGCGACTGTCGCTTGTTGCAGTCGCCGCTGCTGTTTGCTGCTACACGCTGTTGCTGCTGTTGCCGCTATTGGAGTGGCTTCGGCTGCTGTTGCTATGTGCTACTGCTGCTGCTACTACTGCTGCTCTGTGCTGCTACTAGTGACGTCACTACTACACCAGCTGATGCACTGTTGCAGTTGCTGTTGCTACTACTACTGCGCCGAAAAGCGGTTGCTATTGCTACTGTTGCTGTCACTTGTGCAGCTGCTGCGAGTGCTAGTGTTGGACACAGTCGCTAATGCTGCTCTGTGCGGCTCACCGTCCCTCTGGCATTCACGTGCAGCCGTTTCACGCTCCCTCATGCTGCTGCCCGCGTGGCGCCACGTGGTGTGCTCTCTTCGCGTTCCGCCCACTACTACTATTAATGCTGCTCACATGCCCCCCTGCGCTTTTATACCATATTAGAAATACTTTAGGGCATGCAGACCCATGGAAAAACAAAAATGAGCTCTGTGTGTTAGTGCGATGCAAGACGGCAAGAATTTGGCTAAGTATGGAAAGCTGGATATAAAAGAACAAGGACAGAGTACAAATGAGCCCCTAGCGGGCATAAGTAGGGGCGCCGGCAGCAAGCCGCGCCGGATCCCGTCACCCCCACTGCATCCAAATGAGTCAGCAAGGAGAACAATCTGCGTACACCACTATAACAATATTGGTGGTCTCCTTGAGGCACCGGAACAGCTCTCCGAGTGCCCGGGTCTTGACCGCCGAGAACATACGAGCAGTGCTAGAAAATCTCAAAATCAGCGTCGAGACATCCAAAACAGCTTTCGGAACATCGGAAGCGCTAGTACAGCCACCGGGTCTCCTCGTTGCACAGGTACAGTCCACCGGGTGCGCGGGTCCCAACCCACCGAGAAAACTCTCGCAACTCTGGAGAAGCCAACAGGGCTACCAGAATGCATTGATCGCGTCTCGCCGGCGCTATAGTAGGTGTTGGAGAAGTCTCGGGACACTCCAGAGGCTCGTCGTGTCTTCACGCCCTCCTCTATCATATACGGCCAATGTGGGTATATGGATAATGCATCGGCGTCAGCCGTGACGGGTGGAAGCCACACGAACCAACACACACCCCGCACTCAACCACTCTCAGGCAAGGGGCGAAGCCCAACAGAACGAATGGCCACCAGAAACTTCCCGCGCATGAGTGCCCTCGTTAAGAAATCAGCATGGTGGCCAAAGGCGAGAGGTCACCTTGTTGTACTCAATACAAACCAACACTCCCCCATGACCCACAGCCGACTGGCATGACGACACTCACAGAAACGAAACCGAAGTCACAAGACGTGACAAAGCACATCAGTGTACATAAGCACTACCATAACCACTCAACCGGGAGCATCACGAGTACACAACAGTCCAACAGCGTGCACATCTGCCTTAAAGGCATTGCTCCTCAATGCCTTCGTAAGGAATTTGGCTCGTTACTGACGGGTGTCAACCCACACGATCTCAACATCTCCTACAGCCATGCGCTCTCGCAGAAAATGATGCTCCACATTGATATGCTTTGTGCGAGTGTGGTGCATGTCCTCGTACTCAACAATAGCTTTTGTGCTTTGTTTGTCGCAGTGCAAGGTGATAGAGCGAATGGGCACATGAAATTGCTACATCAAGCGACATAACCAGATGTTCTCACAAGTCCATGCACCAAGAGCAACATACTCTGCTTCACTCGAGCTGCTTGCAACACACCCTTGCTTGCCACTCTTCCAGGAAATTATGTTCCCTCCGACAAGGAAGACATAGCCCGTATGACTGCATGCATCCGTATCGTGCGCCCAGTCACTGTTAGTGTATCCATTAACAACCAGCGACGGTTGTGCCCGGTAACAAGGACCAACACGGGAGGTGAAGAGCGCATACCTCACAACGCGTAGTGCGGCTTCCATGTGTCGCACCCATGGACATTTTGAGAACTAAGCAAGGACGTTTACTACGAAGGCTATGTGTGCCCTTGTGGTAGTGGCCAGGTACATCAGAGACCCTATGACTCGCAGGTAGTCGGTCACATCCACTGACTCCCCCAACCTTGACACGTCAAGTGTCTTCAACAGCCTCTGCCCTACGGGCATCAACGGCGTCGATGCAGTGGGCATATACTCTAGGGCGGAGGCAAAGGGCTCCCCGAGGTTCCTGACGTATGCAGCCTGATGAACATGCAAAACACGACGAGCACGATCACGCTCGAGCTCTATGCCAAGGAAAACACGAGCAGGGCCCAAGTCCTTCATTTCGTACAAGACTGTAGTAGGAACTTCACGGCTGACACTGCCTCTCTACTCAGAGACGCGATGAGCAAGTCATCAACATAGATGAGGATGGCGGCAAACGGTGTGGAGCGCTGATTGACAAAGAGGGCCAGATCCACCGTGCTACGACGGTACCCCCCTTCTCCAGAGTGGAGGTGATCTCCTGGTTCCAACACAGCGGTGACTACTTGAGGCCATAGAGGGCCTTTCGCAGACGCCAGAATCTCCCGGTGCCGTAAAAGAACCCTGGCGGTTACACCATGTAGATGTCCTCATCTAGCTGCCCGTGGAGAAAAGCATTGTTGATGTCCATCTGCTCGAGCTCCCAATCATGGTGTGCTACGAGACTCAGCAGTGCTCAAGCTGTGGTGTAACTTCCGACATGGGCAACCTTCTCATCGAAGTCCACACCTGGCACGTGGGAAAGTCCCTTGGCGGTAAGATATGCCTTGTACTTCTTGCAAAATACCCATCGGGTGCTGATGGCCTTGCGGCCTAGCGGGAGGTCCACTAGCTCATACACGGCATGGTCATCAAGAGCCCTCAGTTTGTCATGCATTGCAACCTCCCGTTGTTTGGATTTGCGTGTAGCCCGTGCCTGCTAAATTGTGGTCGGGTCCGGCGACGAAGGTGTAGCAACAACAATTGCGTGACACTCTGCAATGCTGCTAAGGAAGGCGGCTTCGAGAGCATGCTCGTGCTCTCACATAAGCAAAGTATGGCCAAGGACTGAGCCAGGGTGGACAACCCACGCGGTCAGGCCAAGGGCGTCCATGCCGGTCGACAACGCTGGAGACTGCCTGGCTGAGACGTAGAGGGACGGTCAGAAGACGATGCAGCTGTGGTAGAGCGGAAAGGAAGCGCACCGCCTTAAAAAAACGGTTCGATGGGAGTTGGACCGGGGGGAGCGTTAAGCTAACTGGGCTGGACCGGTGAGACAGGACACAACGGACTGGACAAGGTAGCGGAGGAGTGTGCAGGTGAGACGGATGTTGGGGAAGACGCGGCGGGAGAGGCCAGAGCGCCGAGGGAGCTCGGTGACGCAGACGGGAGCCTGTTAGAGGGCAACGATGTCGCAGTGCTGGGATCCGGTGAACGCTCTGAGAGTGTCGGCTGCGGATGGGAGACAGTAGTAGGAACCACAGGGCCTGAGGGGACTAAGTCGCCCGGAGGGCCCCCGGTGCCGACTTCCCCCAACAACCGAGAGAGCGGAAGTAGTGAGGCAGCAGTTGAATCACGAATAAGATGACAAAGAAACACAGAATCCAAGAACATGGCATCACGGGACTCAATGACGCGCTGGCGCTCCTGATCCCAAAAGCGCCAGGCCTATGACTGGGAGGAGAGACCCAGGAAGGGATGTACACGACCACGCGGGGAGAGCTTCCCATAGCGAAGGTCCTCTGGCAGCCAGACAGACGCAATGGTACCCCACACACAAGCAAGGCGGAGATCAGTACGCTTGCCGTACTAGTGCTCAAAGGGTGTCACAGTGCGTGGAAACAGGTCGTGCGGCACCCGATTCCAAACCCAAGTCATGTAACTCATGGCCTCAAAGGCAAACAAGGGAGGGAGACCGGACTCAAAAAGGAGGGTGCGGACTCCATCGGTGAGGGTTCGATTCCAACATTGAGGGACCCCATTTTCCTGAGGTGTGTAAGGAGCAGAGGTTTCGAGACACACCCCATGGGACTCAAGTAATCGGACGGTGGGACCAAGGAATTCACCGCCATGGTCAATACGAAAGACGAGCAACGAACATTGACAGGACCGCTTAGCCTGAACCAGCAAAGACGCAATGACCTCAACCACATCGCTCTTTTGGCAAAGAGCAAAGATCCAGCAAAAGCGTAAAAAATCATTCATGAGGCACAAAACATAACGCCTAACACCCCTAAGAGACTCATGCGATAGAGGCCGCATGACGTCAGCATCAACAAGGTCAAGGGGATGAGAGGAGTGAGGGTCAGACAAAGTGCAGGGAGAGCGATGCATTTTGCCCAAGGCACACTCAAGACAATTGGAGGGACAAGGGGAAGGAAATGTGGACGGCGACAGGCCAACAACATGCTGTAGACATAACATGTTGGTTATTGCATCAGAGTGCACATGGCCAAGGCGACAATGCAAGAGCTAGAAATCAATAGGGGAGAGGGAAGGTGCGACATGAGCAAGAGCAGAGCAAATGCAAGGTGCGGAGGTTGAGTAAAGAGGAACACGATACAGCTTGTCACAGCAAACCTCCCACAAAATAGCACGTCCAGAGGAAGAAAGAGTGACAGTCCCAACACCCTGATTGGCAGAGAAATCCATACCCTGGTTGTCAAAGGAGATCAGTGACAGCAAACAGAGCTCCACAGAAGGCACTTACAAAACGTCAAGCAAGAACACGGCCCCACTGGGACCAACAAAACGAACGATCCCCACTCCCTCCACGGGGAGCAACTGGCCGGAGCCAGTCCGGACAAAGTGAACGGAGCCGACAGGACCTAACGAGACAAAGGTAGAGCCCATAAAGGTCATAAGGTGGGTGGCCCTAGAGTCGAGAACCCAGAAGCCACCAGAGGCACGAATGTGGGGGAGAACACCACAAGTGGCAACAACCCCAAGAGAGGGAGGCGATGAATCACAAGTAGGAAGGCAACAAGGGAGAACGATTGACTGTCAGTGCTCGACTCACAACACAGACGCAAGCGACAGACCGAGAACGTGACCGGAGGGACCCCCACAAAGATCATTGTCACTGTCACAAGCGAGACCTCTGGCCAACGGAAACACACTCTCACCTCCCTGATCGCAAAGGTGCGGGCGCTAGAGAAGCGACTACTCCAACCGGCGCTCGCCTACGACGGAAGGCGCGGGCGAAGAGACCGGCAAGCTCACGGGAGGGGGAAACTACGAAGGAAGGGCGTAGGCTGGGGAAGGTGGCCCAACGTAGACGGGTCCTCCATAAGGCGGTGGCCAGCCCCAAGGGTATGGGACGGATGGAGGAGTGGAGGAAACGCATGCGGTGGAGTGGACATGGGCAGTCGAGGAGCTGGCGGATCGGGAGGAGGAGTCGGCGGTGGAGCTGGTACCGGAGGAGGAGGAGGAGCCGGTTGTGCGGGCCCAGTACGCATGCATGGTACGTGCGAGGCAAAGGTCGTCAGGGGGCTCAGGGCACTTGCATGTGGAGTGCTCGGAGGAGCCGCAGTTCCAGCACACCACCTCACCAGGAACCCGGGACGGTGTGGCCGCTTTGGCCCGCCCCCTGCTCTGCCCGCAACCACGGCCGCGGCCACGGCCCTGAGAGGCAAGAGGTGAGGCCGTTGTCGTCAAAGAGGAGGAGAAGGATGGAGAGGAGGATGAAGCCGAAGAGCCGATAGAGGAGGAGGCTGTGGTGGCAGTAGCGACGCTAGCGATTGTAGTACGGTGAAGGCGCTTGTCTTGGAGGCTGGTCCACCATGCAACAATCTTCTCAGCAACGAAGTCCCAGAGGGCACCAACACCAGGTGGGGAGCTGGGTGGGACTGGCTCGGGAGCAAGGCGCTCCAGCTCAATTGCCTTGACGTCACGGAGGAAGTCAGAGAGCTCTGGGATCAACCCGTCGACCATGGTGTGCACGGCGGACAGCTGACCTGGTGCTGCCAGGTCAAGCTCGTGAAGCAGATTGAGCCCTCAAGCCCAATACGCATCTGCTGACACATCTACTCGCATAAGAAGGGTGTTGAATTGCATAGTGAGGGTACTCTGGGCCGCCTGACAAGTGACGGTGGTGCGGTGCCAAAGCATGGTGTAGGCACCAACGGGGTTAGTCCGACGCTGAACAACGGGGTCGGCATTGTATGTACCCACGTCGTCGACAAGGGTCTCTGGTGCAGCGCCAATGAGGGCGTGGACAGCACGGGCGGACTCGGCAGCAAGAGGCGTGAAAGGAGGGACAGCGGGAAAATAGTACTCCCAGAGGCGTTCCCCCTGCGCCCATGCACTAAAACTGGTCTCCCAAGAGGAGAAGACTAGTCCAGTGGACAGGACGGGAGGCTGGGAGAAGAAGTCATGCTGGCGGGAGATAGGAGCAGGATTGGCAGCAAATGGAGTGATAGCAGGATCAGCAAGGTTAGCAGCTGCGGTGTTGGAGGTGGATGGGGTGGAAGAGGCACCTGCACTGGTGCCACCAGAGGCGCCAGCCGGTAAGATTAAGGTAGCAGGCAGGCACTTGAGCACAATGGCAGCGACCTCGTCCGCAAAGGCAGTGCGGTTGTCGTTAGCAACTTCGATGCCCTCTTCCGCCTAAGGCCGGGCCTCGCGAGCAAGGTTCAGCTAGACTTGACGGTCAGCTATGGCCAACTCGTCGTCACCAGACATGGTGACAACAGAGGGACACTATCGAAAAAAATTCAGTGGAGTTTACCCTGCCCCAGTATGTGTGGGAAAATTGGGAGTGCCTTAGGAGCGTTGGATGTGTTGCAGGACAACCTGACCCAAGGCACACGGCCAAGCCATTGCAGAGGAGAGAGAGAGAGAGAGAGAGAGAGACAAAGAGAGAGAAAGAGAGAGAGAGAGAGAGAGAGAGAGAGAGAGTGCAAGCAGGAGAGAGAAAAAGATGCCACGAGCCCTCACGAGGGGCGAGGTGGGCTAGTAAAAAACGCAAGGAGTGGTGCGACAATGGAAGCAGCTGCAGTGGACAGAACAGAGAGAAGGGATGCACCTGGTACCACCAGGGCCAGAACACTTGTGGTGAAGGAAGCACCCACAGTAGGAAGAACTGCCGTTGTAGAGATGGCTGCTGCAGCGAGGATGGTGATGTCGGAGGGTGTAGATGCTACAGATGCAACGGCAACGGCTGTGGAGGTGCAGATGGCTGAGGCAGTTGAAGACACAACAGAGGCTAAAGAAGTTGTTGAGGAAGCTACAGCCGCTGAGGCTACGGCTAAGTGCGTCCCAATATCTACCGCTACTATAGCTATGGATCTAGCTACCATTGAGGCCTCAGTGTATGACTCTATAGCACGTCTCGCGGACGTTGAGGGTTGCTACAGAAAATGTAGCAACAACTTCAACAGCGGCGTCTATCACAGAACAAGCGGCTTGGGTAAGTTTGTGTGCAAACTCTACTATGTCTTGTCGCACAGTGGAGTACAACAACACAGAAGTGATGTCGTGACGCGGCTCGACCCCCCCAGAGGAAGCACGGTGAATGGGGCTTACCGAGTTTTGTGGTACAGCCCGCAACGAAGATGTGGCGTCCTCGGCCGCGGATAGGTCGTCTCTCCAGTGACTGGACTGGTGTGCTGGATGCTTCCCGTGGTGCACACTAGGAGATGTCACACCCGGCAGATCCAAGGAAGCCAGGTTGACAATGCGCACCATCGCAGTGGTGCGTGCGAGTCAGTGGTGACGCTGCTATTGCTATCATGTGCAAAAGTGGCATGACTATCACAACCCCACTATGTGGCTACGGCTGATTTGCAGCTTGCGGCTGTCACTGCTAGCTGAAGCCGCCGTGGGCAACGCTTTTGCAGCCGCAGTGTAGATGGCGGTGCTGCAGTCAAATGTGGCCTGCTGCTGTGGTAGCACGGGCCGCGGAATCTGGCCGTAGGCGTGGCGGCTGCTGCTGATTCAATAGTAGTCTGCTGTTGATAATGTTGTAACAGTGCTGATGCACTGTCGCCTCTGCTGTTGCTCTGCTTTGCTGCTGCAGGTGCTTTGCTCTGTTACTCTACTGATTGCCGGGCTGCAGTAGCTGCAGAGGGCGTCCGCTGCCGTTTCTAATGAAAGGTTCGGATGGTCATTTGGTGTGAAGCATGCACCGAGGCGGCAGCAGGGTTGGTAGCCTCTCAGGAGGTGGCGGCTGACTGCTGATGCCTTTCACTAGCACCGTGGAGGGAGGAAGGTGTTCTGCAGGTGCAGAAGATGGGTCCAAGGCAGGACGGCAGCCGCAATGAGGTCCGTCGCCATGAGAGGCAATGACGTGGTCCTCAAAGAGGAAGGGCAGGAGACAGCCTGAACTCACAGTGTGTCTCAATCTCCCCCAGTGCCGCTAGAGAGTGAGCAGTGCAGTTCACGACGGCTGGGTGGAAATGTGACGCCCAGAATTGCAGTCGCGGGTTTGGCCAATGATTTGTGGATGGCAAGTCGATCCGCCACCTGTCTTCAACCTAACCTGCTCTGATACCAGTAGGCAGTAGGGCTAGATTGCTCTGACAGCTTGCAAGGCACACGATGCAAGGACCAGGTCAAGCCATGGAGGGATTACGCGGAAGTTAGCGAGAAAGAATAAAAATGTGTTGAGACACAGGCGACACAGGTGTTACGAAAGTGGGAGAGAGAGAGACAGCAAGCGAGCGAACGGCAAGCTCGCTCAAGCCTGCTGCCCTTATGGGTATTGAACAGTCACCACTCGACGACTAACTTATTGCGGACCCTGTTTAGTCCTCTTTGAGTGAGCACCCAATAGACACCACACAAGTCCACCACGCACAAGAAAATTGTATGCAAACTCTAGACGCTTCTGTAATTCCCTGCTGACTGAGCCAAGGGATTGCATGTCGTGAAGCCGATGTCACAACGGCAAAGTAGCCAGGGGAATGTCTCTTTCTCTAGTGATCAGTCACCTGCAATAGTGAGGTGAGTGTGCAACAAGGCCAGAGGTCACCTTGTGGTACTCAATACAAACCAATACATGTGAGTGCCGACCCATATGACGGAGATCACGTGTCACTCCACTAGATCATGCACAAAGTGATGCTCAACCGCAATGTGCTTCGTGGGAGCATGAAATGTATCAACATTCTCCGCGATGGTAAGAGCACTTTGGTTTTCGTAGCAAAGCCCAATGGCGGGCACGGATTGACCCATCTCAAGGAATAGGCGTTGCAGCCATGCTGCCTCACCAACCCCTGCACCCCGTGCAACATACTCTGCGTCCAACGAGTTTCGTGCAATGCAGCCTTGATTCCTGATGCGCCGCGACACAAAAGTATCACCAAGCAGGAACATGTTACCGGTGTGACTGCGTCCATCTAGACTCCAGGCCCAGTCGCTTTCGGTGTAGCTGTCAAGAGCCACCGAAGATTGCCGACAAAAGCAGAGCCCGAGGTACGGTATGGAAACCACGTATTGCACCACTCCCATAGCCGCATGAAGGGCTCTAGCACGTGGAGCTTACGAGAACTATGCAAGGAGGTTGACGACAAAAGCGATGTCGGGGCGTGTGGTAGTGGCCAGGTGCATCAAAGATCCGATGAGGCGGAGGTACAAGGTCACATCCACTATCTCCCCCAGCTGTGTGGGATCATCCACCTTTAGGGCATCCTACCCGTCAGGTGTGAGAGGTGTGGAGGCCGTGGGCATTGCACCAAGGAGGTCACCGGAGGGCTCCTCCACAACACGTGCATATCGGGCTTGATATACTAGACGTGTCCGTTGTCTGTGGTCTCGCAAGATCTCCATGCCAAGAAACACCGCTGCAGGACCAAGATCTTTCATCCTATAGGTAGTCAAGAGGTTTGCCCATGCCTCCTTCACGGCCTCCATGGAAGGATGGTGATGAACCGCTTAGGCGTCCGTCAGATAAAGAGAGAGGGATCTGCTCCATCTGTAGATATCCCATACGAGTCAATGTGCAAGTGATCTCCTAGTTCCAACACCAAGGATACTGTTTGAGGCCGTACAAGGAATTGCGCAAGTGCCAAACCTTGTCACCGTCCTCAAGGCCTGGTGGTTGAGCCACATAAATCTCCTCATCCAGGGAGCCATGGAGGAACGCATTGTTCAAATCCATTTGGTGTAGTTCCCAGTCATGCCAAGCTACCACACCAAACAGAGTGGGAGCTGAGGTCATGCGTCCGACATGGGTGAAGGTTTTAGTGTAATCGATGCCCTCAATCTAAGTATACCTCTTGACAACCAAGCGAGCCTTCTGGGGTTCCAGTGAGCTATCCGGCTTCACTTTCTTCCAAAAGACCCACTTGACCTGAGTAGCCTTCCACCCAGGTGGAAGGTCAACTACCTCGTAAACTCCATGCTCTCGAATGGCACAAAGCTCATCTAGACAAGCAGCACGCCAGACATCTGCATCCTTTGATGAGAGAGCATCCCTCAGTGTGTCCTAATTAGGCACCAAAGAGGGAGAGCTGTGAGTGGCAAGTGCACACGCCTCAAAGCTAGGCCTGACAACCATGAGGTCAGTTTCTACATCACAAGCGATACGAAACTCACGAGCGACTAGATTGTGTCCTAGAGGGGACGCTGGATGTACCTCTGTGTGATCTGTGTGAACACTCAGGCGTATGGCCTTTCTGCCGGGATCACCACTCGCGACGCTGCAAGTGGAGCCCTTGGGTGCAGCACAAGACACTTGCTTGACTCCGGAGATCAATGGTCAAAAACGACCACCGGGCGCTTGAGAGTAACCTAGGCTCGAGGCGCTCTCCTCAGGCTCAAAGACAGGCAGGACCACGTCTGGTGAGGACTGAGGCAAAAGGGCACGTGATGCCGTGTGAGGAGATGCTGGTGAAATGATGGGGGATTCAAGACTGGGTGGGCCAGCATGAGCATGAATTGAGGCAGGACCATGCACAGAGGCAAGAGTACTGGTGGACAAATGCACAGATTCACGAGTGCCTGTGGGGTGCAAGGGAACATGGGTAGAAACCGGTTGGGCTGGAGAGGTCTTTGGCCCGAGAGTGATGATCGATGGGTCATCAGGAGCCGGAGATAAAGAAGTTGAGGGTGCTCGAACGGACACATCAGCCGGATGAGAGGTGCTCGGAGACCCAAACTCCCCCATCCGTCGAAAAGCCTCACACGTAAGAACGTGCAAGGCGGACAAGGACATGATAGAGGTCAGGTCATTGTAGGTGAGTGACTCAATGAAGGGTGCTTCGCGAGACTTGACAATGCAACAACGGGCGGGATCCCAAAAACAACAGGCCTTCAATAGCAAGGAGATGTCCACGAAGGCACACAAGCAACCCCGTGCGGAGACCTTGGAACCCTGCTTTTCCTCGGTGTACCAAAGAGTAGCCATGGATCCCCAGACACGAGAGAGACTCAGATCGTCATGGTGGCCAAACCAAAGCTCGTACCGTGTAACGTGGTCCCGAAAGGGACCGTGCGGGAGGCGATTCCGAACCCACATCATGTAGGCAACTCCTCCAAAGGCAAAGGACTTTGGGAGACCGCACTTTGACCGCATAACACAAACCGCATCCTCCATGGTGCGGTT
The DNA here is from genome assembly GCA_023375785.1 of Penium margaritaceum. Taxonomy (NCBI): domain Eukaryota; kingdom Viridiplantae; phylum Streptophyta; class Zygnematophyceae; order Desmidiales; family Peniaceae; genus Penium; species Penium margaritaceum. The sequence continues at coordinate 4,491 of SZWC01012189.1, read as the reverse complement.
CCAACGCTTAGAGACACCTTTTTGCTGAGGAGTAGCAGGACCAGAGACTTGGTGAAAAATCCCGCGCTCGGCGAAGAAATTGTCCATCTTGCCAAGAAACTCACTGACGCGATCCGAGCAGAATGTATGCAACGTGTGGCGGGACTGACGCTCAGCCATCACTAGCCAGAGGCAAACCAAAATAGCGGTGTCGCTCTTCTGGCGTAGACTGTAGACCCACCGCATCTGGATGAAGTCATCAGTCAGAGTCAGGACGTATCGGCCCCGGTGGCAAAAAAACTTCACAGGAAGAGGACGGAGAAGATCTGAGTGAACCAACTCAAGAGGGCAAAGCGCTCCAGAACGACAGCCAGGGTAGGTGCAACGGTACATCTTACCCTGAGTGTAGAACAGACAATCGATCTTTGGCGGCTTCTCAAAGGAAGTCGCGTCAAGATCGAGTGCAGTCTGTGTCTGAATGAGCTTTGACACAGTGACAGAGCCCACATAGTACAAGGGACGATGCAATAGTCACTGGTGCTCAATGAACAGGAAACCAGCGAAAAACACACAAGCAGAAGGAGTAGGAGAGCAAGGAGAAAAATAGATCAGACAAACATGGTGCAAATCATCCATAACAGAGGCACGAAGGATGATGGAGCGAGTATTCAGAGCTTTCACAGTCAGAGAGTCTATAGTGTGCTCCACTCATACTACCATCGGTGTGCAAGCATGCACACAAAGCAAGCTGAGCTCAAGGTCAGGCACAAAAAGTACCTCAAAAAGATACATGGGGCCGAACGGAACATGGAAGCACACGACCCCAACACCTTGGATTGGCAGTGACTGACTAGAGCCTGTGCAGACGGAAAAAACAGACACCACAGGATCGAGGACAACAAAGTCACTACGATGACAAGTTATGTGGTGAGTGGCACCAAAATCAATCATCCAAGTTCCACCAGGATCATGACTGGAGGACGTCACTGTGGAACGGGAAATGGGAAACTCGGTCTCAGAGGGGCACTATGTAACAGGTGAGGGGGAACAACAAAGGCCACAAAGGTGAGACTCGTGACTCCAATCGGTACCGTTAGTGAGTGATTAGGTCCATCATCATCACATACTGCCTGTTGCCCCCCACACGAGTCATCACGAGAACCAAGGACAGAAAAACAAACACTTTGTGAACCCAAGCTGTGATGACATACTCGCACCTCCTTGAGAGGAAAGAACCAGAAGCTGACAAAGCTCGGCGATGACACGGTCACGTGGGTCCGAGTCGCCACTTCTCGTTGGTGGGGAAGCAATAACTGTTGAGGTCGTGGTCACCGTGCGACCAGTGGCTGTGCTTCTTGATGTGTGCAGACTGTAGATCGCGAGTGATCCGCTCCCAGTTGAGCAGTTACTGGCACTTAGTGTAGCGCTTAGCGCTGCCACAATTGTAGCACTGAACAGTATCTCCACTGCTACCGCCCAATGATTGTTCTGGTTGTAACTGTTGCTGGCTCGTACCACGCCCACGTCTGTTCTTCTTCCCCTGTGTTGCTGCCACCATACCCTGCACCTGAGTCAGGGTGATCGGGATTGAAGGAGAAGAGGAGGATGTGCCAGAGGATAAAGAAGTGGACTGGAGGAGGGGCGTCGGTGGCGACGTAATGACCGCTGTCGCAAGAGAACTCTCCTGATGGGCCACGGCTGCCTCACGGGCGAAAGTCACCTGGAGAAAAAGCTAGTGCGTCCAAGGAAGAAGCTAAAGGGAGTTAGAGAGGGGCTAAATCACGGCGTTGGTGTACTCCGAGAAGATGTCTGCGTGCTCAAGAAGAACTCTGATCATGAGCTTGCAAAGCATACAGAGTTGTGTACCTCCCAAGGTCCCAAGGCGCATGTAGATGCGCATGACACCTTGCCAGTTATCGGTTGCGGGCTCAGCATGTCCCTAACAAAGAGAGTGAAAGGTGCGAATGTGGACCGCACGGGTGGCGTGCGTCTCTGTAGCAAGCACGGACAATGTCAATCCCATCTCCAACGTGGATCAACACCCGCGCCTGTACCGGCATCTCCAAGGAAAGGACGAAAGTCCACGAGAGTCTCGCGCGTCATGGCATAAAGGAATCCGTGCATATCCCGAGCCATTGTCAGCACCTGAGTGTGCTCCGTAACCTTGTAAGGACTGTGATAGTAGGGCCATATCCCCTTTGAAGTGGCCAAGACATGGAAGAGTGTGTGTAAGTTTGAATGAGCAATCATGTGAGTCAGTGATTGAGTGAATGACAAAGAAAATGAACTCGAATGACCGACTGACGAAAAAATTGAATGAACTGAATGACATACCAACTGAAAAAATGGCAGATGAAAGAACCAGCCAAACAAACGATTGCCCTACGAAGTAGTAATTGATTGGCAGACCAACGGGTAAAGTGAATGACATGAATTTTGGATGACTTAAGTTGCTTCAGACCGAATGACTGATCTATCGGTTGTTTGGTCTGGAAGCATAGACAATCAACTAACGGATCAAAATATTGATTGTTCACTAAAATTTCTTATGGACCGACCAAACGACTGACACACTAACCAATTGACGGACTGACTGGCCAACCGACAGACCAAATGACCAACAAACAGACCCACCTACACACCAATCAGCTCATACACATCCAAGGGTAAGCAGATCGTGCACTCCCTTTATGGTACACTCCAACACACTCTCTCTCTCTATCTCTCTCTCTCTCTCTCTCTCTCTCTCTCTCCCTCTCT
>SZWC01012188.1:23330-40460 GCA_023375785.1 Penium margaritaceum | reverse complement strand
ACCACTGTTCCAGAGCCCCAGATGTCACCGGGACTCCTTGCTCTGCCTTCTACGTCTTGCAGGCGCCTTTCGGCGGACTGGGCATGAGGCCCATTTGCATGTTTTTGCATTGTATACTCGCTGTCAGTCAATGGATGCATGCATGTGACCAGTCGTTGCGTGCGTCTTTTGATTATGCACGTCTAGGTTCAGACGGCGTAGGATTTTGACATGTGTGCGCAGAGTTATGGCCAAAACAGTGGTTTTGGGCCGGTTTTAGGACAGCTCTTGGACTGCCGCGTGCGACACCCGCCGTGCGCCGCGGTAGGTATTTATGCCCTGGACCTGTCAGTTGTCATTCCTCTCTGCATATGCTATATTGAAGCATTCTGACACTTTGACTTGTGTCTCCTAGCCAAACCCTTGCCGTTGTGTGTACGACCTGTGACTGTCGTCATCGTCTGACTAGGCACTCACGCCCGGTCAGCGGCCGTGTTGCCAGGAAGCTTCTACGCACTTTCTTAACTGTAACGGACGTGGTCCGTTTTGCGACGAACTTTTGAACCCCCAAAACTTAGGCCCTCATAAAGTGTAGTCCAAGGAGGGATAGCGAATGGTCGCCTCAGCCCTTTTGGCTCAGACAAACCGCACCACAACTGGGCGTAGTCGTCATAGGGCAGTTTTCTAAACATGCAACGTAAAACCCTATCGTTCCACGTGGCACATCCACATGGGAACAGGACCCTAGCGGCCAACTAGAGGGGAGGACGAGTGACGCGATCGATCTTCCATCGCGGTACTCCTCTTGCCTTAAATCCGGCCTATGGGCCGGATCCAGGCTAGAGTCGAACTAGAATCTAGCCCGAGATTATTTTTCGGACCTCAACTCGTCTAGACATCGGTCTCAAGCCCCCGAAGACCCGGGAACTATGTTTAAGTGCCATTTTTTATCCTAAGAATGGCTCGTACGCTACAGTTACGTACCACGGGTACATGTGTCTTTAAACTTTTCGTGTGGGCGTTTCAAGTCCTTGATTTTTCTCTGACGATCAAGGGCAATTCGGCAAGCTGCCCTCGCCCTCCGGTGTTCCTTTTCCCATGCTCTAACCACTTCGACTACCTTCGAGAATCGTCGAGGGAAATGTTGTGGCTTTCTGGCGACTTCTCGACACATCGAGATTTATAAAGATGCACCTAGAATCTTCACTGTCAATCTTCAAAGCTCCCCCATTCCTCGGCGGAGCTTACGACGTGACTCCACACGCGTCGCTCGACAATCGACCCCGGCGACCCCGACTGTGTCTCATTTTAACTTGACACATGTATATATGTTTTTAGTCATTACAATTTGCTCAAGTGTCGAATTTCCAATCGAGTTCTACCTCGAAACTCATGCATGTTTACCATCCACGCTCCCTTTGGCATAACACACGGTACTAGAGTGCAACGGTGCTGAAGGGGCAACTGACTTCTTCACCCATCTCGGGTACTACGTGGCACGGCATTGACTTGGTGGTCCAACCTAAAGGCCATCCAATGGCAGCACAAGANTTCGCAATCCAGCTCAGCAGAGTACACACGGAGATTCTGCGAGATCACTAGTGCATATGTTGCTTTAGACAAATTCTCTTTGAACTATAACAACCGCCTCAGAGGGGACATCCAATGAGTGATAGCCATTTTCGGCATCCAGAACAACTTATCACGGATGAGCGCAGCACCACAAAGGATTGGCAATGCCGACTATAACATTTGGATAAAGGAATTCTACAGCTGGCGACCTCCCAACCACAATCATCATGGAAATGAAACAAACAATCGAGGGACTTCTCGACTCTTATGCAAGTGGACGCCATCGACTGAAACTATTCTTGCACCTGCTACAACTGCGAAAATTCAAGCATATTGCTCGGAGCTACCGAATAAGGAAGCAGGCGAAGGGGGGGGGGGGTCGTGCAGAAATGAGTCGGGAAACACGAAGGGACAGGAGTTAAAGGCACAACTCTTGTCCGAGAGGAGCGAAATGCGCTGAACAATTGCCCATCTCAACGACTCAAGATGTTACGAAGGGTTTCCGAGATTGCTAAGTTCTACGAGGGGTATGAGGACAATCAACCGGCGATAGTGCAAGAAGTGCAACCCCGAGGTTCCAAGACTCCTAGAACAGTACCAACACTATTAGATGGAGGGGTCTCTCACAAATTTGTCCGCAACAATATGGTTCGGAAGCTTGGTTTGAAGACCGAAGCAGGATGTTTGAAGGAAAAACCATCAACGAAAGATTGCAGGTACGAAGACTTCAAGAACCACTACCACTCCAAGTGGTAGACTTGCCAAACGTAACTATAGGGAGGTCATATACGATGATTGACCACAAAATAACTCTTGGACGTGATTTCCTATGCTAGCATAACCCACAAATTGATTGGAGTAGTGGAAAAATCTATGGAAGTTAACGGCATCTATAGACAAGTTCCGCATGTGGGGCAGAAAATGACAGCGGAAGCACTAGAGGTAGAAGCAACAGACGGAACTACAAGGACCAAGAAGTGACAACCCATGCTGCCAATGCCACTCAATGTTGCCAAGCATTGCATACGACCAAGGGCTCACACATGGCTCGTGCACCTCAAGCCAATGGAGAAAGAAAAATGCCAAGAGCTGACTCATCAACCTCACAAGCGTCCGAGGAGCCCATCAAGTAAGCAGCCATGAGCTGACCGAGCTATAAAGGAAACTCGATGATATGCTTGGTCAACGATTCATCTGTCCATCCAAAGCTTGAAACTAGTCGAAAGTGCCTGGTTGGGGCTGTAACATGGCTAGAGTAGGCATGGCCCCACGCTTGTTGCTTTGTAGTGCTACCCCCTCTAGCTACTCTAAGAGTCGTGAGAGGAAGACTGCGCGATGAGGAGTTAGCGCTAGTAAGGCCAAAAAAAGTGAGAATGAATGATTAGCGGCTGAGAATAAGAGCAAGTTGAATACCCCTCAAAGAACTAGGTCTACTAAACTCTGTAGAGATTGCTACTCAGGTTACCAACCAATCCGGAAATTCAAGATTTCCTAGCATGCTGAGTTTTCTTGGTGAGCCTTTCTAGGCAGCCGACAACCCCCTGACAACCCCCGGGCGTCATCCGTTTTTCCTGAAATCGGACCATACCTAAACACCCACATTGCAAACGCAATTATGTATTCAGAATCATCCAAAAAAATGGCTGCAAGGAGTTATGGCTACCTCAACCCATGCAATGTCTAGGCTAGAATGACCCCGGTCACATCAATGCCTGGATAACCTAAAACTCAGACCCTAAGCACAACATGACGCTACAAGTGCAACCATGTAGTCAGATCTGGCTGAGGACGCGTGCAGGTAGCACCTACGGTGGCAGGGACCGCTTGCGGTGTGACTGTTGGGGACGCCTGCCGATGGAGCTGAGCACGTCATGCGTCTAAGGGAAGAGGCTCTAGCAAATGCGTGTAGACCTTAGAGTGTGTCGGCTCCATCAGACGACGCTCTAGTAGCGCCGCGTCTCGTTTTCAGTCATTTACACGCCAATATACAAAAACTGGGAGGACGCAACAGAGCATGATAAGAGATGCGCGAAAACCAACTCTCCTCCATGACTCACAGGCAGAGTGCACATGGGGAGGCAGCGAGCACGTCGACCAAGCAGGCAAGAATCCCCCAGGAAAAGTAATACACAGGTTGGGGCAGAAAGAGCAACTCACGCCGCACACCGACCCCACTGATAGCCTTCTTGAATGAGTCGCGCTTCAGTGCCTTGGTCAAGAAGGTAGCCAAATGCCATGCTATCTCAATCCACACAACACTCATGCTATCGTCGTGCAAAAACGAAGGTATGTAGTGATACTCAACATTAATGTGCTTTGTGTGCATGCAATACACGCCGTCATTGTCGGTGATGGCCATGACACTCTCATTGTCTGGGTGCAACATGATGGATGTAGCAGACTAACATATCCCAGACAACAGACGATGTAACCACAGGCTCTCACACGTGCCAGAACCAAGGGTTACATACATAGCCCTGGCAGTACTACGTGCAAAGCAGCCTTGCTTGCCATTGCGCCAAAACAAAGTCATGTTGCCAACGAGAAAGATCCAACCAGTGCGGCTCTTACCGTCTGGGCTGTCAGCCCACTCACTCACTATTGGTGTGATCCATTACGACATCGGACAGCTGCAAATGGTACATGAGGCCTCGTCGTGGAGTTCATACAACATAACGCAATACGTAGATTGCGGCCTCCAAATGGTGGTGATGGAGCTCCTGGGAGAACTGCGACAGGAGGTTGACAGCAAACACGATGCCTGTTCGTGTCGTCGTTGCTATTAACATCACTGACTCGATGACTCTCACATATGTGGTCACGTCAACTGGCTCCTCAGGGGCTGGGTCAAGGCTCTTTAGCCTTAGCTAGCCATTAAGCAACATGGGTGAGGACGCACTAGGCATGAGGGGTAGGGCCTCGACGAAGCAAGCGAACATGGTCTGGACGTAGGTAGCTTGGTGGATGTGCAGAACACCTTGGGAGCGGTCATGCTCGAAATCCATGCCCAGGAACACTCGGGCAGACCTGAGGTCCTTCATCTGGTGGGCGACATGTAGCATGTCCTTGATGTGCTCGATGGTAGCTGCGTCCGGCGACCCAACGAGGAGGTCGTCGGCGTAGACTAGGACGGTGACAAAGGGTTGGCCTCTCGGGCTGACAAAGAATAGATGATCTACGGAGCTATGAAGCAGACCGCCGCTAAGAAGTGTGTGACAGATCTTTAGGTTCCAATAGCAAGGCAATTGCTTCAGGCCAAAAAGGGCCTTCCACAGTCGGTAGATCTTGCTAGTGTCGTCGTCAAAGCCTGGGGGTTGCACCATGTAGAGTACCTCGTCCTTCAGTGAGCCATGGAGAAAGGCATTACTTACGTCCATCTGATGCAGCTCCCACCCATGCTAGGCAACCACACCGAACAGCACCCGACTAGTGGAGAACCGGCCAACCAAAGCGAATATCTACACCTAGTTGACACAAGGGACCTAAGCAAACCCCTTGGTCGTAAGACGGGCCTTGTACTTGTCCAAGGATACGTCGGGCTTCCACTTGCGCCGAAATTCCCACTCGGGGCTCATGGCCTTTCGGCTGAGGGGAAGGTCGACGAGCTCGTAGACTTGATAATGCCGAATGGTGGCAAGCTCATCGGCACATGCAACCTCCTAGTGTGTGGTCTTGAGAGAAGCACAAGCCTCACATAGGGTGGCTGGGTCCTCCGGGCATACCATGGAGTGGAGAGTGAGCGTGGATGTCCCGAGCCCTTGTTGGTATGTGCGTGGACACGGTTGGACGGCATGTCGGTGCATCTGATGGAGCATGACATAATCCACTACAGAGCCAGGTTGGAGATGTGCAATAACAGCGAATGTGGCCAAGCCAAGGGCCTTGGTGCTAGGGTCTTCACTCATGTCTGTGGGAGTGGGTATGCCGTGAGGCGAGCAGCCTCGTGGGATGACAGGGGGTCGTGGCGCGAGAGGACACACGGTGGCGGCCTATGTGCTGACTGATGGCTTGGGTCAGAGGCTCTTGTTTGGGCCACATGTGTAGCGTGGTCGGGAAGGAGGCGAAAGAGAGGGAGCGGATAGGAGTGAGCGGATCGATGTCTCAGACGAATCCTCGTACGGAGACTCGGCATACGGTTCAACTGACGCAGACGTAGCCGCCAGCCCTGCTATGGAGGAGTCACCTGATGCAGACAAGGCTCTTGGATTGGAGGGGTCAACAGACGTAGACAGGGCTCTTGCCCCGGAGAGGCCAATGGACGCAAATGGGGCGACTGGCCTAGAGGGGATAGCAGGCGCAGATGGGACAATCGACTCGGAGGGGCCAGCAGACGTAGACAGGGCTCTTGCCCCGGAGAGGCCAATGGACGCAAATGGGGCGACTGGCCTAGAGGGGATAGCAGGCGCAGATGGGACAATCGACTCGGAGGGGCCAGCAGACGTAGACAGGGTTATTGGCCCAGAGGGGCCAGCAGCCGTATACGTGACGGCTGGCCCGGAGGAGCTAGCACACATGGATGGGGCTATCAATCTAGAGGGACCAGTGGACGTAGATGGGGTTTTCAGCTCGGATGGGCGAGTGGACACATACGGGGCGTCTGGCCTTGATGGGCTAGTAGAAACGGACGAAACGGGTGGCTCGGAGGGGCTAGCGGACATAGACTGGGTGGTTGGCCTCGAGAGGTTGCAAACGCACATGGATTGTTGAAGCAAAAGGGCAAACAGGCACAGATGGGGTAGTTGGCTCGTAGGGACTAACAGATGCATACGGAACTGTCGACTCGGGGTGGCCAGCGGATGTAGGTTGGGCTGTCGGACCAATGGGTGTAGGCGATGTGTCGTCCGGAAGCGACAAGATGGAAGACGAACTCACCACTCTCCCACCCGACGGGAGGAACATCGACGAGCCGAAGAGAACAAAGTGATAGGGAAATTGCTCCTCAAAGAAGAGGGTATCCCGAGACTTAACGATGTAGTGTCGGGAGGTACTTGGAAGTTCCAAGCTTTTGACCGAGGCAAGACTCAAAGGAAGGTGTTGAGGACGAGCTTGCCACCCTGTTGCGGGACCGGCAACTACATGATAGCCATGCAGTCCCAGATGCGAGCCGGACGGAGGTCGGCTTGTTGGCCACACCAATGCTACTACGACGTGGATTGGCGGAGAAGGGGTCCATGCGGGATCCGGTTCTAGACGTCATGTAGGCCATGGCCTAGAATGAGAAACCATCAGAGAGACCGGATTTGACCCGCATAGTAAGCACGGCGTCAGCCATGGTGCAGTTCCACTGTTTTGAGACATCGTTCTCAGCAAGTTTGTAAGGTGTTGATGTCTCGTGATGGATCCCACTGGAGGCGAGGGAGGTCGTGGTCTCGCCCATGAACTCATAGCAGCCATCAGAGCGGAAGCGGCAAAGAGGACGACTGCACTAACATTTTGCACCGATGAGCCAGTCCCAAATGGTGAGAGCGACATTGCTCTTCTCCCGAATGCAGAATACCCATCGATAGCAGGAGAAGTTGTCGGTGAGGGTGAGGACATAACCTCCGTGCTCCCCGACAGACTCCGTGGCAAGAGGGCCCATGACATTGGAGTGGACCAAGTCTATAGGGGCGAACTCACGAAACGCGGACATGGGCTAAGTCGAGCGGTACATCCTCCTTCTATGCGTAGTCAATGCACTCACTGAGACATGGAAAGGGGAAGGAGGCAAGATCAAGGCCCGTGGCCAGCTGGTTGTATAGCATGCTTACGATAACATGCAAGTGAACGTGGCAGAGGCTGCAGTGGAGAAGGCGGGTGTACTGTGGAGAGAGTGCGCTGGTGACAGACACATGGCCATGTCGGCCGAAAGGGAGGACAGACGAGGGACGTGCCACAGGTTGCCATGAGCAGTGGCATGCACGACGACATGATCGGACGGATGCAATGACACAGTTCCAACACCATGCGAGTGCAAGATGCCCATGCTCATGCATTCGAGGGTAGTGACGGACAGGAGGCTGAGCTCAAGACCAAGGATGAAGAGGACATTGGTCACAAAGACGTCCCTAATGAGACCACGTAAACGAACAATGCCAACGCTGCGAAAGGGGCAACACCTTGCAAGAACCCGTCCATACACTACATACCCTAGTAATCTTGATATGCGATTAAAAACATTCTTTGGGTCCATTTTGCTCGCCGAATTTGTTTTTGGTCAAGTTTCCAGAGTATATCCTAAATAGTTACTTTTTTAAGTTCAATCACTCACTTCTGTTGATTGCCCGAAATTGGCACATAAAAGGCCGAACAATAGGTCATTTCCACAATCCACGCTGCCATAGTAAGCGACGACCGCATTTCGCGCCAATCGTGCCAGCCTGACGCGGTAGGCCACGTTAGGCTGACAGAACTGACATGAATCTGCCGATGTTTGACTGATTCGGCACTAAATACTGTGAGTGGATGGTGTTTGAGATGCATTATCTTCGACATCAAGAATATGACATTTTCGTTGAGTGAATTCCAAGGTACCACCTAATCATTTGTTTTCAAAAAACCATTGCTCGAATGTAAGGATACCCCAAGTTATGGATTTAAAAAAAATATATCAAGATCTGTAGGGTACATTAACAACGGGACCAAGTACACTGAATGCATCACGCGAGGCCGTCATGTGATGCATGGCCTTGAAGTCGATGAGAAAGTGTCACCACACCTCTAAGCAACTTAAGATAGTAGGCAAGTGACGTGGACACGGTGGATGAGGGTGTTGACTGTGACTGCCAGTCATCAAGCCATGTAACGTTATCACAAAGCAAAGCAGGAGGGCAGGGCATGGGAGATGAAGGAATGAACGAGGAAGCATGAAACAAACGTAGCTTTGTCTATGTCATGAAGGGCAGGCGGTGATGCAACTCGCACTTTGCTGAAGAGGAGGGTGAGGCAATCCAAGCTCGAGTACGATGAACTGCGCCAACTAGCATTCATGTGTGGAGGGTGTGAGGGAGTAGACCGACTGCGGCGTGACTGCGCCTGAGCCTGGGAGGGAGGAGGGATGTACCAGCGACAAAAGGAGGGACGCTGATGGCTGCAAATGGCGCTGCTACAGGACTCATGACAATAGGACAAGTATGACTATCGGAGGGGTGGAGCAGCGAGGCGAGATGGATGCATCAAGGGCGGGGACAGCCACGACAGCAATAGCAAGACCACGCTCACGCTGCTGACGCATGGTGGCGATGACACGTGCCTCGTCCGACGGGAGAGGGAACGTATACCACCCGTGTCCTCGCCGGCCACTGTTGTGGCAGACTAAGCGGCTGCCATTCAACCCGTTCGACTACTGCTGGTGGCCCTATCCCTTTTTACCCTTGTGCTTCTTCTCCCCTAATGGCGAGGAGCTTGAGAACATAGCTGCTACAAGGACATCAGTGGCAACAGAGCCTTCGTGCACTAGATGCGTGACTCCTTACGAGCCTCCTCAATCCGGATGAGCACCTCGTATGCCCAGGGCATGAGGGTGCCCTGTGTTGCCATCATGGTGAAGACGTCCTAGGTGTAGTGAACAAAGACGTCGGCAAACACGTTGGTGGCACCACGATTGATGGTAAAGACTGTAGCTAGAGGGGTGGAGCAACATCTCCTAGATGGCGCAGGATGTCCTCCGTCCACTACCTGTATCAGTCTCCTCCATATGTACGGAGTTGAACTCCCTGAGCAGATGGCTAGTCTCGGCCTTGTTGGATAGGCAATTGGGGTGCGTGAGGACGTGTCACGCTGCATTAGGGTTGGGAAGGTCACGAGTTGTGAAGCCACTAAGGAAAGGTCTGATGGCAAGGCGTGTAGCCAGAAAGGCAACGGCGATGAGGGTGCGTTCGGTGCGACTAGCATCATGTAGCTGGCTCGCTTGGGATGAATTGTGCGAGAAGGTATATTGTGTCCAGATGCGGAAGCTCAGCTCTCACCTCCAGGACTGCTCGTCGGCCTCGAGCGGTGGGACGAGGCCTCGAAATCCTTTGGCTTGTGGCCGGCACCCAGAGAGGGGCCAAGGACTCATGTCACCTCTTGCCACTAGCGCTGGGTCTGTTGATGAGCAAAGTAATGAATTGTAGTAGAAATAACAGGAATGGCATGCCCAGGAGGAAGGAAGGCCGGTGGGGCGCTTGCGTGTATCTATGGCATCGGCAATTGTGGTGCTACAAGTAGCTACATCCGTGCGACAAGCTGTTCGTGAATAGCAGCCAAGGGATCTGGCTAGCCGATGAGAAAACTTCTGGGTTGTTAATAAAGATATTGCTACTACTGTTGTTTCAGCTCTTGTTGTTGCCATTGCACCTGCTGCTGAAGCTAGTGCCGTTGTTGTGGATGCTACTGCTGCTGTTGCTGCTATGGGTGCTGCTGTTGCTGCTACTGCTGCTAGTGGTGATGCTACTACTGTTGCTCCGGCTTTACCACGGGCTGCTATTGCCACAACGACATGTTTTGATACAGTTTCTATTGTAACTACTAGTGCTACAGCTATTGTTGCTATTGCAGCAGTATTGGCAGCTGCTACACCTTTAGCGGCTCTTGTAGTTACTACTACTACTATTGTAGCTGTTGTAATTGCTATAGAGGAGGGGGACCAATGGATCCTCCAACAAAGGAGAAACTTTGATCACGCGGAATTCCAACCATAACCGATTAAGATGGGAGTTATGTTTAGTTTTTCTTCTCTCTTCTTTTTTCTTCCTTTTTTATTCACTGCTCACGTGAGTAGTCATGTCAGCCGATGACAGCTAACGTCGGTAGCAACTTGATGATGCCGCTCTTTATGCGATGCCGTCATTTTTGTTGCTCTTGCTGCTATGGCTGTTTCGCAGCTACTATTGCTATGGTTGCTGCTGCACCGCCTCTCCTGCTGCTCCAGCTACGTCTATTGCTACTACTACTACTGTTGCAACCGATTTTGCTGTTGTCACGGGTGCAAGCAGTTTCTACGCTACTGCTACGGTTGTAGCTACTATGGCAAACATGGGTGCTACCACGGCTGTCGCTGCTGCCAGTGATGTTACCGTTGTGGCAATCGTGACTACACGAGGTTGATATGTTGCTACTGCTGTGGTTGTGGGTGTTTTGCCATTGCTAAAGTGGCTGTTGCCCCTGCAATAGCGCATATGCTATGTCTGCAATCGCGACTATGGCTCCACTACAGCTACTACAACAGTGGGAGCTATGCTATGGCTGCTACCCAATTGTTGTAGCGGGTACGGTTACAAATGCTACTATTGATTTTTGTGAGCTTACAGCGGCAAAGCCGCCGTGTGCTCTAATGGAGCAAGGGGGTCCCCTGCTGCCGCAAGATCTGTATGTGTCTTGCAAGCATGCCTTGTACAAATCTTAGCATAAGCAAAACAAAGAATGAACATCTTGGTTCATGAGACAAGTATGGTACAAGGAATGTACAAGGAACAACAGCACATAGCGGCTCAGCACTATGCTCAGACGGAACTCCTGGCCCTAAACTAGGGTGCAACACCGTGCTAGGCCGTCAAGGCCATCGACGCAAGGGTCTCGGTGCAGCCACCGGCGTAGCGATAGAAAGCCTTCAGGATGTTAGGGCAACCTCCTCCTAGGCTGGCATGCCTTGCCAGGCTTATAGGGATCCTGGAGGGATCTCCAGCAGCGTCCTCCACCCACGCACCCACGCTGGCACGTAGGTACCAGACTTATAGGGATCTCCAACAGAGTCTTCGTCTAGGGATCCATAGTCAGATTCTAGAGCGGGATGAGAGATTATAACTAGAAGAAAATAGCTGTAGAGAGATATCTGATCTGAGAGGAGCTCCCCCTTTTTTACTTGAGGTCCTCGCATATTGACCACCTGAAGGAGAAGCTTCCTTCAGGTGCTTTAGGTCAGCTCCCTCTCCTTTCCTGGAATAGGGAAGCTTCCTTCAGGAGAAGCTTCCTGAAGTACAAATTTTGTTCCTGGCACCTCAGCAGGTTCACGGAGAAGCTTCCTCCTTGAGGAAGCTTCGTCAGGTGTTCAGGTGCAGCTTCCTAGGAGGTTGCTTGTCCTTCAGGCCTTCTTGTGATGACCGTTGATCTCGCCATGTTGTTGCATCAGGTCTGTCGACTAGGATCCTCCTGAAGCTTGCTCTAGATTGGCCCATGTTGGTAGAAGGGGCCTTCGCTCCATGGATGAGGCTACTGATGTGGAGGAAACCTCATGTTTAGGGTGCATGATGCTTGCTCAGTCAGCTCCAGGACTCCTGACCAGGGTGGCTGTGCAGTACTCTGCAGCAAGTAGCTCTCCTCTTGCTGGAGCCAGCTTAGGGCATGTGCATGTCTCTTGCGCATGCTAGCACGGTATAGTACTTTCCAAGCCCGTTAGGTTGCTCCAGGGCTGGATGCCAGAATCTGTGTGGCCCATAAAGAATGAAATTCCCAGTTGACGTGGACCCAGGAATCCACCGTAAAATCCGTAGCTTTCTTTACAGTGCTCTTTACAATGCAGTGACGTCTTCACCGAATCGGAGGTTAGCACCAGCGCAACAGTCACTTCACTCATCACTCCCCCTCGATTGGTGCGCTGGTGATTCGAAAAGTGTCTCACTTGCATGCTCCCGAGAAACTGCTTGAGTCACTCCGCCTCGGAGTGCCCTTGAAAATGGAGCCGACTTGTGGCCTCGGTTAATGGTAAAAATCCTCAAACGTCAAAGATGGAATGCCAACTTCTCGGCTCTGGAAAAAATGAATCCCCGTATCCCTTGATAGAAGGGACTGTAACGAGGTCCTTGGAGCCTTTTCACGCTCGATTGGGAATTTACGGTTCCACTCGGGCATGCACGCCCTTTTGAAAAGTCTTATCCGTGGCGTATGGCTGACCACAACCACGATGTGGCTTGGCGGTTGCTTCACCGAGGCTCTCGGGAGTCTTTTTTGGGTTTGGAGTACACGGATGTCTCCAACATTTCCGTTGGGTGAGGTTGGAGTCACCTAACCATTTTGACCCTTTGAGGTTGCTTGGTGATGAAGAAACTCTTCTCAAAGGCATGCACCGTGCTTTGCATGCACGTGCGTTCGGGCTGCCCTGTGTGAGATAGCGGCTGCATGGCGGGACTGCCATAGGGACCACGTGCTAGGACCGCTTCTGGGACCACCGATGTATGCACCCTCGCGGGAGAGTGTAAGAGGTCACTTCCACCAGTGACATGCCTCAGTGACTCTGCCCGTTGTTGTATTAGGTTGCTGCCCATGTAGTGCACCAAGCTACTTCCCTCCTCTGCCTCCTTGTAGGTCCATTTTGCTACCTAGCTTCATGGCTGAGGCACACAAAGTGGCCTCCTAGCCGCCTTAACCAATTCTTGGTCGATTTTGGGGCCGTCCTCTAAGTAGGGAATTTTTGTCGCCTTTGGATGGCTGTCTTGGCCATTCTGTTGAATGGGCTCGGTCCCATAGAGTGGCAAGTTTGCCAGCAACGTTTCGGGGCCGTATTGTCCCGTCCATGGCGTTTCGTGATCGACTCCGTTCCTCGTGGCAGCGACCTTGGCTGTTATGTCGATTGCCTCCTGCAATTTTGGATCTTGCAGGTCCTTGCCGGCCTTTTGCATTTTTTTGAGAAAAATGCAATTTTAGCATGATTTTTAAAGTAGCACACAAAAATAGCCGGTCGCCGTATGAGCACACAAAAATAGCCACCGCGTGAAATAGCACACAAAAATGGCCGCTCGCTGTACGAGCACACAAAAATGGCCACCGTTTGAAGTAGCACACAAAAATGGCCAGCACAAAAATGGCCACTAGCAAAAAAGCACACAAAAATAGCCATCGCGCACTGGTGATGCCACGTAAGCAGGGGGCCCTCGCAAAAGTTTCGTCGCCCGTCTATTTAGCATCACCATTTTCTCTCTTTCCAAGAAAAGTCAATTTAGCCTTCGTGTACCTAAAAGAGGCGTCAATCTCCGATGACAGAACAGTACCCTAGTGTCAAAGGTTCGCACCTCACAATATGAAGGCCGCTTTATCTCGCTTCGCACCTGGAGTTCGCCTCAGGTGGACATTTTTGTGTGCTCTTTCAGGGTTGGTTATTTTTGTGACCTATTTTAGAAACAGTGCTACTTTTGTACTTGGTTTTTTTTTCCTGGGTCAATGTCTTCCATTGCCACAACTACACAATAGAGAATACCCGATGACATTACTTCACTAAGTAAACATTGTGTAATAAAAGAAGGATGTCCCAGTTGTGAAATGGTGGAAAACAGTACTACAAATACAAATTAAACAACTACTTTTTTCGTAAAGAATTTGACCAATGTTCCTCTTGTATTCTAATCTCTTGGGGGTTCATTGCCATGAGGCCCTATGAAATGGGTAGTCCTTTGAGACTTTCATGTACATTCCATGTGCAAATATTTTTCATGACAATGTACTGAAGACAATGCTTTTTGTATGTTGTCATTTACAATGAAAACATACATGAGAAACCTTTCGTAAGGTATATTTTTCCAGTATTGACTTTTTTAACCACGCTCTCCCAAATAACATTACATAATTTATCTCCCCCGCCTCCCCTTTTTGGAAGGCCTTGTTTACATCATAAACATGCTTGATGATAACAAAAAAATCATTGCGAGATTTCAATGAATGCACAAAATGGAAGCTTATGGACATTGACCATGTACTGGATGGGGTACTTTGTGACAGACACTCTTGCTGAGGGGTGTCTTGAGTTCAAAGTGTTCGAGTAAGGATTTTTTATACTAAAAATAAGTAGGAAAAATCGAATCATGGTTTGAATGGAGATCAAAATCCTTCGAACGGGGTGGAGAGCTTTTTGGAACATTCGCAACTTGATACCTCGTAGCGTTGCTGTACTTTTTTCGCTATTCGAGGACAAAACCTCTGAGATCATGAAATACTGACGTCAGGAGGTGGGTGGGCGAAGCTACTCCTCCTACGCATCACTTCCCAGTCATGGTCATGTTTAGGGTGGTTTGGAGAGAAAATGCAATTTTAGCATTTGTATGTTGTCATTGTGAATGACAACATAAAAGAAGCATTGTCTTCAGTACATTTTCATGAAAAATATTTGCACATGGAATGTACATGAAAGTCTCGAATGACTACCCATTTCATAGGGCCTCGTGGCAATGAACCCCAAAGAGATTAGAGTACAAAAGAAACATTGGTCAAATTCTCTACAAAACAAGTCGTTCTTTAAATTGTATTTGTAGTAATGTTTTTCTCCATTTCACAACTGGGACATCCTTCTTTTATTACACAATGTTTACTTAGTGAAGTAATGTCATCGGGTATTCTATATTGTGTAGTTGTGGCAATGGAAGACATTGACCCAGGAAAAAAACCAAGTACAAAAGTAGCACTGTTTCTAAAATAGCACACAAAAACAGCCAACCCTGAAAGAGCACACAAAAATGTCCACCTGAGGCGAACTCCAGGTGCGAATCGAGATGAAGCGGACTGTTGGTATGTGTGGCTTCCACCCGTCATGAGCCACAGCCGTGGCAGCTACGGGTGTACCCGGAGCTGATGGTGAGCGGTGGCCGCATTGGAGATCGTGACGACCCGACAGGACTCCGGATCGTCCAGGGACTTATCCAGGAGCTACGACATGACAGATCCCTGATGCGGGCCCAGCTGGCGTCGGAGCACTGACGGTTGGTGGATCCAGCCACCAGCAGCTGCCAGACGATTGCCACGACGTCCCGGGTGCTTGCTGGGGTGCTCTGCAGTTTTTCTGCAGGTGCTAGAGTTTTCTCGGTGGACTGGCTCTCGAGCCCGATTTGCATGTTTTGCATTGTCCGTCCACCGATCGATGCCGGACTTGTGCGTGTGACCAGTCGTAGCGTCCGGCTCGAGATTCTGCATCTCTAGGTTCAGACGGTGTCGCGTTTGGATGCCTGTGCGCAGAGTTGCGGCCAAAACAGTGGTTTTGAGTCGGTTTTAGGACAAACTGACACTGCCGCGTGCGTCACCCGCCGTGTGCCGCGGCAGGTATTTATGCTGTGTGCTTGTCAGTTGTCATCTCTCTCTGCAATTATATTCAGTTTNAAATATTCGAGTCTCCCTGCTCTGGGTCGTTGATGACGATTGCCCCTCAGTCTCGCGAAGGGGGTAAACCCCTGACGCGGACTGAGAACGCCATTCTGCGAACTCCGACGACGACTTCAGAGCAGGAGCTGGAGATCCGGCCCGTTACAGTGGTTCTCAGAGCGAGACGACCCTCGCGACCAAGTGTTCGACGGAAACGGCGGCTACGACATAGATAAAACGCCGCCGGCAGCTGCAAGCAGCAGCAGAAACGCCAGAAGGGACTACGGCATCTACGCTTCACCGTTTGAGACGCCGTAAAGTGCGTTAGGAAGCTAGAGAAGAGCTCTATTTTTTGGGGCTTCTTCTCCACAGCCTCTCCTCACATCCAGGGGGCCTAAGGGATTTTTGTGGGACGGGGTGGGGAGTGCCCACCCCCAAACCACCAAGTTTTCCCCTCTTTTCAAGGTTCCCTCCTTCCTTCCTTCAACCAAAAATTGGGACAGCGCTTCTCCCCAAGGCCAGGGGCTCTCAAAGCTTGAGGAAGCTCTAGAAAGAGGGAGGACGACATCTTGAGGACTTTTGGCGGCTTCCCCAACGCCGTCGGCTCAAGGAGGACGCCGCCAAGGGGCGCAAGACGCGCAAAGAAGACTCAAGAGGAGGCCAAGGAAGACAAGAAGACAAGAAGAAGACAAGAGTTAGAAGAAGGATTGGAGGAGTTGCTAGGAATTGTGGAATTCCTCTCCCATTCTTTCTCCTAGCTTTGTGAGCGGTACTCACACCTCTTGTCATTTTCTCGTATTGTAATTTTCTGTTTTCCTAGGTACTAGTGCTTGCCAATCGCCGTGAGTCACGGCTTAGGAAGTCTAGTCCCAAAAATCCACGATCTTGTGCCGACGTGGCGGCCTAGGAAAATAGAATTATAAATTAAAATTGCCTCACCGATCGTGAGGGCAACGCAAAAGGAGGCGAATCCTCCTCGTTGTGGGGTGATCCCCACAACAAGCTTCACGTGCTAGACGCACGAGCGACGGGATGGCAAGTGCCGCACCATTTAAGGCCAACAAGGGCAAGGTGGTGACGTTCTCACCACGCACCCTTGGCGGACTCCAAGTTTTGGGAGCCGCCGCCGCGAGCACGGTTGCCAACCCAAAGGCAACCGTACCGCCTAAGGCAACCGTGTCGCCAAAGGCGACCATGCCGCCTAAGGCAACCGACGCCAACCTCGGCGATATCGAGAAGCGTGCGGAGGCCGCAAAGGTGCTCGACGAGCACGTCGACGCGCACATGGGCGACCCCCATGCGACGGACGACGCAATGGAGGAGGATCTTCCGGAGGAGGACCCCCACGAAGAGCACGATGCCGACGATGGCGAAGGCGACGAGGATCGCGACCATCGCCATCGTCGTGCGGCGAACTCGAGCCGATTGCTCGAGAAGGAAAAGGCGCCCGCCGCATCGCCTGAGGCTGCCGACGGCAGCGAGACTGCCGAGAGCAGCAAGGGCGCTGAAAGCAGTCACACGGGAAGTTCCCGCGAGAACGAGCCAGACTACGACGCCGCAAAA
>SZWC01012188.1:3659-23192 GCA_023375785.1 Penium margaritaceum | reverse complement strand
TTTGAGTTTCCTGACACTCTGTTCGTGTCCCAACCCAGACCCTTGCAGTTTTGTTTTTAACTTGTGACTGTTGTCACACGCTGACCTGGCGCTGACGCCTAGTGTCGCGGCAAGTGGTTAGGAAGGTTCTAGGAAACTTCTCATGGTATCAGAGCAGTGAGACAGTTCTCACTGAGCTGCGCAGCAGAGACGCAGCAGAGCAGCAGCAGTGAGAGTCACCGCTGCAGCAGATCCATCGGGCCTGTCGAGACAGCCGATCGCCGTCGACGCAGCCTTCCCACCACGTGAGACCACAGCAGTGGCGCTGCCTTTGTGCCAGCAGTAGCAGCAGCAGCAGCAGCAGCAGCAGCACCAGCACCAGCAGCGTGCTGGTGCTACAGCAGCAGCAGCAGCAGCAGCAGCACCGGGTGGCAGCAGCAGTCGTTTCTGGCTGGGCATTTTGACAAGAAAAAAAAAAGGGGGTAAGCAGCTCGCAGCAGCAGCTCGCGAGCAGCGGAAGCGGCAGCGAGCAGCACCAGCGGCAGCAGCAGCCGCGGGCAGCAGCAGCAGCGCGGCGACAGCAGCAGCAGCATTGCGCGAGCTGCAGCGCCAGCAGCAACAGCAGCAGCAGCAGCATTGCAGCAGCAGCAGCAACAGCAACTACAGCAGCGGCGGCCGCGAGCAGCTGCAGCAGCTGCTGTAGCAGCATTCGCAGCAGCAGCAGCAACAGGCAGCAGCTGCAGCAGCAGCCGCAGCAGCAGCTGCAGCAGCAGCAGCGGCAGCAGCAGTTGCTGCAGCAACCTCAGCAGCAGTTGCTGCTGCAGCTGCTGCTGTCGGGCCTGAGGGGGACCCGACGCGAGGGACCCCGCCCAAGAGGGGGGGGGGGGTCCGGTCGGTCGGGCCCGTCGTGCCCCGGAGGGCGCGACAGCGCCGGCCAAGCGCCGGCGCTTGAGCTGGCGCGTGCCGGCCAAACGCCGGCCTCCCGCCGGCCGAAACGGGCAGGGCGGCCGACGGGCGGCCTCCGGCCGGCTGCGCGCAAAAAGGGGGGGGGGAGCGAGCCTCCCCTCCACCGCGCTCGCCGCGAGGGTCGAGCCAGACCGAACAAAAAAAAAGGGGGAAAGAAGGGGGGGGGAGGTCCTCGAGTGGGGCACCCCAGACAACCCCAAAGAGGGCACCCGAGGAGGTGGCACCATCAAAAAAAAAAAAAAAGGGAAGGTCTCTCCTACTGTCCTTCCTTCAAAATTAAGTTCTTGTTTTTTGTCTTTGTTTGTTTTTTTTTACCTTTTTTTTGTGGCTTGAGGCCACCACCGTCGGCTGACGACGGAAACCGCTGTAGCTGCAGCCGCCATGAGAGTCGCGGCAGTAGCAGCAACAGCGAAGGTGGCTTGAGGCCACAGCCGTCGGCTGACGACGGCACTCGGTGCAGCATCGGCGGCACCGAACGCGACTTGAGGTCGCGACTTGAGGTCGTGCTTGACAACATCGCAGCCCGTCTGAGAGACGTGGCTCGATTCGCATCCCTCTACGTGGTTCTTTGAGCCAGCGGGAGCGAGTGTTTGGCACACTCACCCACGCCACACTCTAGAGATGAGCACACTGGCGTGGCAGGGAGCGCAGCCGGTGCCATGGCTGGCACCGGCTCTGCATACGTGGCAGATGCCACGTCCATAGTGGCAGTTGCAGCCGTGGCACACGCCTCCGGCGTCCAACGGCTTTGCCTGCTTCTTTTGCGGCGATCGACACCATGGCTGGCGCCAGTGTCGCCAGCGCCCTGCTGGGTGGCGACCGCCCTGGTTACGGTCCCGCCCTACTTCACCACCCGACTCTGATACATCAACTCATACAGTCGCGCCCCTCAGTGGAGCTATGGCGGTGGTGTACGCCGAGCTCCAGGGTCTGAAGCGCATGGTGCAACAGCTCATAGACCATGTGATCTCTGAGCGGGCGGTTGCCACCGTGCCGCTTCACACACACTCGTCTTCCTTCTCGCCATCCTCAACTCCGTCGGTGTCATCACCTGACGGTGCCACGCCTCCCGACCTTAGCTCTACATCTGACACCCTACGCTCTGTGCTGGAGGCAGTTGGAGTCATCCCGACCAGTGACCCCTCCACTTCTGGGGTAGTCTCTTCGGCTCNCGCGCCCCTCAGTGGAGCTATGGCGGTGGTGTACGCCGAGCTCCAGGGTCTGAAGCGCATGGTGCAACAGCTCATAGACCATGTGATCTCTGAGCGGGCGGTTGCCACCGTGCCGCTTCACACACACTCGTCTTCCTTCTCGCCATCCTCAACTCCGTCGGTGTCATCACCTGACGGTGCCACGCCTCCCGACCTTAGCTCTACATCTGACACCCTACGCTCTGTGCTGGAGGCAGTTGGAGTCATCCCGACCAGTGACACCTCCACTTCTGGGGTAGTCTCTTCGGCTCGCCATCGTCGTTCTCGGACTCGGCACACGAGGCGACGGATAGCACGTTTGGCGAGACGTGTGCAGGAGGCAGCAGCAGACGCAGCAGCGGCAGACGTCACCACGGAGCTGACTCCCTCCTCCCCAGTTGCAAGGTTGGTGCGACACCCCTTCGCAGCTTCTACTGGTGCGTCGATCGAGGGGGAGATGGAGTGTCTGCCGACGACCACCGGAGAGTGCATGAGGGATGCGACAGACGGCGCTTCACGACAGAGCACTCTCATTGAGGACGAGCCATCCGACGAGTGGTCCGACGTGGAGTCGGAGACGGACGAGACCACAGAGGCAGGTGGGGCAGTACCAGTGGATGAGGCAGTAGTAGCAGTAGCAGTGTCAGCCGGCACATATGGAGCAGACGTCCGTTCCGCTACATTGGTGACCAGTGGAGTGTCGCCAGACGTCCAGGCAGTGGGTGTGTCGGCAGCCATCGACGTCGTGACAGTAGCAGCAGTTGCAGTCACTGCTACTGACGGGACGTTGGCAGTAGACGCGGCTCTGGGAGGAGTCTCAGGTGACGAGATCCCCTCGTCTCCTGTCCACGGGTTGGTCTGTCGAGTCCCCACAGCTCCTGCCGAGGTGCCAATCGTGGGGGAGATTGTGTGGCCGCTGACGACCGTGACGGAGCTCGGCATTGGTGATGCGACTGCTCTACAACGCAGGATGATCGAGGAGGATGACGCCACACAGCAGACTCAGCTAGCAGAGAGTTCAGCGGGGGGAGACATTCGCTGTGACGGAGACTCTTCGTCAGAGGAGGATTGGTCCGATGCTGAGTCAGAGTCAGGGATGGAGTTGGTGATCGTTGATGTTTTGGCGGATGACGTGACGACGGCCGATGCCGGAGCTGCGCCCGACGATGCGNCAGACGCCCAGGTGGTTCTGGCAGATAGTGCTGGGCAGCAGGAGGAGGTGATTGACTGCCAGGTAGACCTCCTCGATGAGGACCAGTCGTCCGTCGTGGAGCGGTCGGACGCAGGGTCGGAGGCAGACATAGAGGCCCAGTGCGCTGCCGTTCTTGCAGTAGCCGCGGCTAGAGCACGCGATAGCCTCTCGGTGAGAGCAGACGTCCGCGTGTGCGACATGGAGGATGCAGAGAGAGCTGCAGACATCCGACACCCCGCTACCCTGACCGTTGTCATTGACACCACGGCGGTTCCAGCCGATGACATAGCTACGCTCGTCCGAGCTACAGTTCCTGTACCCGAGCGCCTACGCTCCATGGTCGACGAGCATGAGGCAGTGGTGGCTCGAGCGGAGGCGCACGTGCAGAGTCTCATGGCCGAGCTCCGGGAGGCCAGCAGCCGTTGGTACGCTACAGATGCTTCTGCATCTGTAGCGTACCAACGGCTGCTGAGATGTGCATGGAGGATGTGCACACCCATCTCGAGGCTGCGGAGTGGTCCCTACAGGATGCACGTTGGCGACGAGCGGACGCACAGCAGCAGGTGGACGATTGGTTGTGCACCAGGGGCTCAGCGTTTCTGCAGGGTGTATGGGTTCCCGATGACAGCGACGACGCTGCAGCGGCAGATACACCGACGGATGACGACGTCTGGCCACCTGACACCCGAGTGTCAAGTGTGTCAGCAACAGCCAGTGACTCCGCAGCACCACCGCCTTCTGGTGCAACTGCTACGGATGCGGACGCGCTCAGTGGTGACGACCCCCTGCCAGCAGCTGGTGATCAGACAACAGCCGAGTCGCCTATTGGCGTGGAGAGCTTCCTACGCGACGAGGAGACGAGGATGCAGGAGGCAGTGACTTGCGCCGACGCGTACATGATGGAGGTCCACCATCAGATTCATTCCGGGACTGACCGCCTGCACGCCGTAGATGCGGCCAGCCGGTCGGCTGCCGCTTCAGAGCTTGTCGAGCTCCACACACGCCTCGACGCTGCGGAGGCCGCGAGGCGATATGCAGCTCAGCATCTGGAGGCCATACAGCAGGCGATTGTTTTGGAGGAGGCCCTCAGCGCTACACCAGTCACATCAGCAGATGACGACAGTAGTGACGACTACGACAGCGATGACGATGACAGCGACGACGCCGCTCCGGGGTGAGGCTCTGTCCGAGCACATCCCACCAGCATCGTCGTCACCCTTGCNACTGGCGCGAAATCGCCAGCGTGCCTCGCACGCGACGATTTCGCGCCAGGACGACAAAAACGTAAGTCGAAGTTCGTTTGCGACGAACTTCGACAGAATATAATCGGAATAACTCGTGCGAACACACGAGTTCGAGGTAAAAACCCCCGGTTTGGGTCCCAAAACCAGGGGTTTGGCTAAAACCGGAAATGGGCCTCCGGAGACTCGAAATATTCGAGTCTCCCTGCTCTGGGTCGTTGATGACGATTACCCCTCAGTCTCGCGAAGGGGGTAAACCCCTGACGCGGACTGAGAACGCCATTCTGCGAACTCCGACGACGACTTCAGAGCAGGAGCTGGAGATCCGGCCCGTTACATTGATGATAAAAAAAATCATTGCGAGATTTCAATGAATGCACAAAATGGAAGCTTATGGACATTGACCATGTACTGGATGGGGTACTTTGTGACAGACACTCTTGCTGAGGGGTGTCTTGAGTTCAAAGTGTTCGAGTAAGGATTCTTTATACTAATAATAAGTAGGAAAAATCGAATCATGGTTTGAATGGAGATCAAAATCCTTCGAACGGGGTGGAGAGCTTTTTGGAACATTCGCAACTTGATACCTCGTAGCGTTGCTGTACTTTTTTCGCTATTCGAGGAAAAAACCTCTGAGATCATGAAATACTCACGTCAGGAGGTGGGTGGGCGAAGCTACTCCTCCTACGCATCACTTCCCAGTCATGGTCATGTTTAGGGTGGTTTGGAGAGAAAATGCAATTTTAGCATTTGTATGTTGTCATTGTAAATGACAACATAAAAAAGCATTGTCTTCAGTACATTGTCATGAAAAATATTTGCACATGGAATGTACATGAAAGTCTCGAATGACTACCCATTTCATAGGGCCTCGTGGCAATGAACCCCAAAGAGATTAGAGTACAAGAGAAACATTGGTCAAATTCTCTACAAAACAAGTCGTTCTTTAATTTGTATTTGTAGTAATGTTTTTCTCCATTTCACAACTGGGACATCCTTCTTTTATTACACAATGTTTACTTAGTGAAGTAATGTCATCGGGTATTCTATATTGTGTAGTTGTGGCAATGGAAGACATTGACCCAGGAAAAAAACCAAGTACAAAAGTAGCAATGTTTCTAAAATAGCACACAAAAACAGCCAACCCTGAAAGAGCACACAAAAATGTCCACCTGAGGCGAACTCCAGGTGCGAATCGAGATGAAGCGGACTTCATATTGTAAGGTGCGAACCTTTGACACTAAGGTACTGTTTCGTCATCGGAGATTGACGCCTCTTTTACATACACGAAGGCTAAATTGAATTTTCTTGGAAAGAGAGAAAATGGTGATGCAAAATAGACGGGCGACGAAACTTTTGCGAGGGCCCCCTGCTTACGTGGCATCACCAGTGCGCGATGGCTATTTTTGTGTGATTTTTTACGAGTGGCCATTTTTGTGCTGGCCATTTTTGTGTGCTACTTCAAACGGCGGCCATTTTTGTGTGCTCGTACAGCGAGCGGCCATTTTTGTGTGCTATTTCACGCGGTGGCTATTTTTGTGTGCTCATACGGCGACCGGCTATTTTTGTGTGCTACTTTAAAAACCATGCTAAAATTGCATTTTTCTCCGTTTTTTTTCATCGTCGGCTCCTTGCGTCCGGTTTTGCCGGGTCCCCATCGCCACCACCTCGTGGCGAGCGATAAGGTCGCGAGCATTTCGCGAACTGCTGCCCCCTTTCTTTTTTCGTTTCTAGCTCCTTGGGCGGGCCCACCTGCCTTGGTGGCAGCGTGGCTCTCTCCTCACCTCCCTGCCGGCGGCGAAGTGAACTTCGCNTATATTCAGTTTGAGTTTCCTGACACTCTGTTCGTGTCCCAACCCAGACCCTTGCAGTTTTGTTTTTAACTTGTGACTGTTGTCACACGCTGACCTGGCGCTGACGCCTAGTGTCGCGGCAAGTGGTTAGGAAGGTTCTAGGAAACTTCTCACGGACTTCATATTGTAAGGTGCGAACCTTTGACACTAAGGTACTGTTTCGTCATCGGAGATTGACGCCTCTTTTACATACACGAAGGCTAAATTTAATTTTCTTGGAAAGAGAGAAAACGGTGATGCAAAATAGACAGGCGACGAAACTTTTGCGAGGGCCCCCTGCTTACGTGGCATCACCAGTGCGCGATGGCTATTTTTGTGTGATTTTTTACGAGTGGCCATTTTTGTGCTGGCCATTTTTGTGTGCTACTTTAAACGGCGGCCATTTTTGTGTGCTCGTACAGCGAGCGGCCATTTTTGTATGCTATTTCACGCGGTGGCTATTTTTGTGTGATCATACGGCGACCAGCTATTTTTGTGTGCTACTTTAAAAACCATGCTAGAATTGCATTTTTCTCCGTTTTTTTTCATCGTCGGCTCCTTGCGTCCGGTTTTGCCGGGTCCCCATCGCCACCACCTCGTGGCGAGCGATAAGGTCGCGAGCATTTCGCGAACTGCTGCCCCCTTTCTTTTTTCGTTTCTAGCTCCTTGGGCGGGCCCACCTGCCTTGGTGGCAGCGTGGCTCTCTCCTCACCTCCCTGCCGGCGGCGAAGTGAACTTCGCAAGGGGCCCTGCCGTCGCGACACAACCTTGCCGCAGTCAAGCGTGCTGTCGCGGCAGCTGCCTCGCCCTGCTCTAGCCTGCCATCGTGGCAGGCCTCACTGTGGTTGAGCCTGCCGCCGCGGCAGGCTTGCTGTCGCCACTCGCCATCGCGGCGAGCGGCGAGCTGAGGCGAGGTCTGACGGGGACCTCCATTTCCCTCGCTCAACAGCCAGCCGCTGACTTCCTGGGGCTTGTTTCGCTCGCGGAAGCGAGCGCCTGTTTTTTCTATCTTTTTTTCTCTCTCGCCATCTTGGCTCGCCGATCCGCCGCAGTGGCTTGCGAGCTACGACAGCGTTCCGCGACCGCAGTGCGGGGGTCGCATTCAGCGCTGACCAATCCACGTGAAGCTGTGTCGACCACTGTTTTTTTGGTATTCTGCTCCGATTGTGCAGTGCGCGGGCAAATCTTGTGGCTTTTCAATCTCAACAAAGACTGCCCTTGGTGACAACGTCATCACCCTGCTGTTGGAAATGACATAGTTTGTGTCCAAACTCATTCTGATGAGAGCAAAAGGGCAGGAGGGCCAGGGGAGAGGTCGCCACTCTCTCCCCTGACCCTCGCCTACAACTACCCTACTCTACCCTGCTGCTTATCCTCTGTCGGGGACAGGAGAGAGGGTAATCCCGTGCCTCCCCTGCCAATGGTACCTCTGTTCTGTTAGGGTTGAAGGGCAGAAAAGTACATCTGTGGAGGCTTTGCACAACTACACCTTGTGGTGCGAGTGACCGAGCGAAAGCGAGGGAAGCAGACGAGATGCTGATGTGGCACACCGATGCCGGAAGACGCTTTGCTGTCCGGTCAATCATCGACCGAGGCGTCATCTAAAGATCGGAGCGGACAGACTTATGAGGCAGGAGGCTCCGGACTTGCAGCACTTGTATTGTTTTCTACTACTCATTCAGCTACTAGCGTATTTAGTAGATGTAATCGTTATTTGTTATTTCTTAATGAAATCAAGTGATTCTTTCACTGTTCATTCATCTGGACACATCTCCTGTGTTCCAGCTTCTCTGATCAAGCAACTCAGGCTTGTACAGCATGTACTGATGACAGATGCGTGACGGAAGGTCCGTTTATGACTCTTACGCATGGCAGCAGAAGCAAACTGAGCAGAAGCAACACCATTTGACCTGAACAGCATTCAACAACCTAGGGGACTATTTTTTCTAACACGTGGTATCAGAGCAGGGTGCCATTTTCGGGTCAACGGTACCGAACCGTGAAGAACTACACCTACCACAACACGGATTTCTTTCAGGAGCAACAAGTCACGTGAAGAACCTGAATCATGACGACGTTCAATGGAGATCAATTCAAGCTTGAACCTTTTGATGGAGACAACTATCACAAGTTTGCATTTGATATCAAACTGATACTCTTGAACAAGGGTCTTTCGGGGTTGGTCTCTGACCCACCCGGAGAAACATTGGATGCTGCTGCCACTCCCGAGCAGAAAGTGATCTGGCAAAGAAGATGTGATCAAGCATTCTCCATCATCGCGGTACATGTTACAGAACGCTTGAAGTTTCTTATCTGTGACAACAATGCAACTCTGGACCCGCGAAAAGCCCGGCAGGCTCTGAAGCTGAGATACGACAAAGCAAGCGACCTATAGCTCAGTATTCTTCTCAAGGAGTTCCATCGACAGAAAATGGCTGACGGGACAAGAGTGGAAGATCATACTACATACATCAAGACACTTGCAAGCAGGATTACAGGTATGGGAGAAAACATCTCTGAGCGAGTCATGATCCTCACTCTTTTCAGCGGCCTCCCTAGCAGATTCGATTCAGCTGTTGAACGCCTCCTGACTTTTCAAGACCAAGGAAGACTCTTTGATGAACGACTGAAAGCTCTTGAAGCAAATCAAGGCGGAGGCAATAACGCAAACCAACAGGCAGTTGTACCAGCAGGTGGTGCCGCAACTCCCTACAAACTGACAATGGAAAATGCGTGTGAAGCTCTTTTGCACACTGAAGACAAGCTTATCAAGGAGGCCGGAGGAGAGTCAGCATTGTATACTTCCCTACAAAATCAGCGGCAGAAAAAGTTTGAATGGTACAGCAACAACAGAGGTTATGGACAGGGACGGCTGGCATCATCCTCCGGGCCTGACAACCGTTCAACGCATCACCACCAAGAACTGCTACCGTTTCATCCAAGCAACCTGAGACATCAAGGATCTTCTTCACAGGATAAGAACCGGTTCGCCAACGTAACATGCTACAAGTGCGGCAAGAAAGGACACACGTTTCGTGTATGCTCCCTACCGCGACGAGGTTCTCCGCAACAACAACATCATGCTCTCCTGACCTCAGTTGTGCAAGATGTCAAAGAAGCAGTCACCAAGCTGGCTGAGATTACAGCAATTCAACTCAACTCTGAAGGATGTCAGAATTCCAGTCCATAGAAATCAGCTCAGGGCCCTCTCTCACAGCTGCACTCTGATAAGCTCGGAAACTCATGCCTGTGCCAAGGAGATGAAGCCGATTTATTTTCTGATATTTCCAAGGCTACAGGAAACTGTCAATCTACTCAAACTCCCAAAAACGACCCTGATGATCACAGCCATCTTGTGCTTGAAGAGATGGCATTCTACTCCATAGACAGTGCCTTCCTCATCGCAGTAGGGATCCTCGCTTGGATCATTGACTCAGGATGCACTCGTCTCATGACCTGTCACAAGTCCTGGTTTATCAACTACAAGGACCTGGCGGCTCCGAAAGCAATTCGGATTGGAGATGGCCGTGTCTTCCCTGCAATTGGAATCGGCACAGTCCGTGTGGCAATTGAGTTGGAGGGAAAAACCATTGTTCGCCTGTTTACAGAACCTCTGTACGTTCCCGATCTGGCTGCTAATCTTCTCTCTGTGACCAGACTCAACGATAAGGGACTCAAGGTTACATTCAACACTGACAAAAACTGCAAGGTCTACAACAAGGAGGGCAAGACCACAGCGATTGCCCGCCGTCAAGACAACTTGACCATCCTCGACACCAAAGCACCTCCACCGCTATCTCAAACAGCTGAAGAACCAGAGATGGCCTTTGCAGCAAGCACTGAACCAAATCTTGTTCCTGAAGTATCCAACAATCCCCTTGTTGGGGGAATTTCCCTGACCACGTTATGGCATCAGCGACTTGGACATGTGGGCCATCAGACTCTCCGCTCAATGGCTGCGAAAGGCATGGTCCATGACATTCCTCGCTCCCTTGTTGCAGAGCCAGAAAAACCCTACACAGGATGTCTTGCAGGGAAGCAGACACAAGCACCATTCTCTTCTTACTCTGAACACTCCACCAAACAACGCGTGGAGCTAATTCATATGGACCTCTGTTACCTGAAGGAGAAATCCATGGCCAGCAAGAGCTACTTCCTGGTTCTCCTTAACGATTATAGCCACTTTGTTTGGGTGAAATTTCTCCGGTACAAGTCTGAAGCACCGGACATCATTATGTCCTGGATTTGAGAGATTGAGAATCAGTCCGCCATCACCATCAAGAAGGTACGCAGTGACAATGGCGGCGAGTTTGTCAACAGCGTACTTCATCGATATTTTGACGGCAAAGGCATCATACATCAGACCACCGTTCCGCTCACTCCTCAATAGAACGGGAAAGTAGAACGTATGAATCGGACTCTGCTTGACCGGGCCCGCACCATGCTGCACACTGCTGGCTTCTCAACCAAGTTCTGGGCAGAGGCAATCGCCACGGCCGCTTTCATCACTAACCGGCTACCCACAAAGAAGCTACCTGCAGGTACCAACATCCCATACAAAGCTTAGATTAGACATCGCCCCAATGTTAGCTATCTCCGCATCTTTGGGTGCACCGCATACGCTTGGATCCATCCTCAGAAGCGCACCAAGCTGGGTTCACACGACAGAAAGGGGTACCTGCTGGGATACGAGGAAGGCGACAATGCCTACAGACTCTGGGACAACGACACCAAAACTGTCTTTCGCAGCAGAAGTGTTGCTTTTGACGAGAGTTTCCAGAATTGCACCAATCGTAAGCACAACACCCTCCCTCACATTGACCATTGCCCTCAATGATGATCCTGACATCCAGCATCATCTGCAAAAATTCCCCGTTGATCCTACCCCAGACGAGCATGAAGGAGTTCTACCACCTGTGGTTCCTGCAGAGCACCTGTCTGCATCAACAGCAGTTCCTCTGCAAGAACTTCTCCGACATCGATCATTACCACCTGTCCCAGTTCCTATAGCTCCACCTCGCCGGTTAGGACGCATCGCTCAACGCAATGCATCTATTGTCCTCCTCAATGATGACATTTTTTATGACGCCGACTCTGAAATTGCCTTTGTGACTCAAATTGTTGATCTTGTGAGTTACAAGGATGCCATGCTCAGACCTGAAGAAGCTCACTGGCATGCAGCTGCAGTGGAAGAATTTGAGCAGCTCAAGAAGCAGCAGACCTGGACCCTTGTTCCGCGGCTTGCTAACGCCCCCGTGGTCACCTGCAAGTGGGTCT
This sequence comes from Penium margaritaceum, assembly GCA_023375785.1. Classification (NCBI taxonomy): domain Eukaryota; kingdom Viridiplantae; phylum Streptophyta; class Zygnematophyceae; order Desmidiales; family Peniaceae; genus Penium; species Penium margaritaceum. The sequence goes on along the minus strand of SZWC01012188.1, from coordinate 11,515 downwards.
TCAAAACCAAGCTTGACGCCAACGGCGATCCCTGCAGGTACAAGGCCAGACTTGTGGCTCGTGGCTTCAGTCAAATTCATGGTGTAAACTACAATGACACCTTCGCTCCTGTTGCAAAGACATTCCTCTATCCGCGTGATCTTGGCCCTTGCTGCATCCAATAGCTGGCACCTTCATCAGATGGATGTTAAGTCCGCTTTTCTGAATGGTGACTTGGAAGAAACTGTGTACATGACACAGCCCGAGGGCTTTGTCGAGCAGGGGGGGAACATCTGGTATGCCTGCTCAACAAATCCCTCTATGGTCTCAAACAGGCTCCTTGCCAGTGGAACAAAAAGATCCACGACTTCTTTCTGTCCCAGGAGCTGCAGCGCCTGCACTCAGATCACTCTGTCTACTTTTGTCACGGTCCTGCAACACTTGGTGTGATTCTGTACGTGGACGACCTTATCATTTTTGGTCCTTCACTCCAGGTCATCACCACCTTCAAGCAACAGCTTGCTCTCACTTTTGAAATGCAAGACATGGGCCAGCTTACCTACTACCTTGGAATCCAGGTCCACCACGACATGTTTCAGCCACAGGTTCTCCTGTCCCAGGCCTCCTATGTTCAGCGCATGGCCGAAAAATTTCATCTTGGGCAAGCTGCGGCCATCTCCACCCCTTTGGTCCCCAACCATGGTCTTACCAAGCCATCCACAGCTGGCATGCTTGCCTTGCCTGCCGAGGCAAAGGTTTATCCCAGCATGGTGGGCTCATTGATGTACGCATCGGTCGGCACTCGTCCCGACCTGTCCTACGCAGTGGGCATTCTCAGCCAGGGGTGCAAGGCTCCTACCAAGGATCACCTCACTGTAGCAAAANGGTGCATCCGCTATCTACGCAGCACCGCCACCATGGCCATTTGGTACACAAAAACCTCAGGCCCGCTTCTCACAGGTTTTTGTGATGCTGACCTCTCCGGTGATCAAAGCAACAGCAAGTCTACATCAGGTTATGTCTTCAAAATCAATGGCGGATCCGTATCTTGGAGATCCAAGAAACAAACCGTTGTGGCACTCTCCTCAACTGAGGCTGAATACATTGCCCAAAGCGAGTGCACACGCAAAGCCGTGTGGCTCCGCATGCTACTTGCTGAACTCGGTTTTGATCAGCTGGAACCGACAACTATTTTCTGTGACAATCAAATCGCTATTGCACTTCTTGACGACCCTGTGCTTCATGATAGAACCAAGCATGTGAAGCATCAATTCCACTATGTTCGTGACGCAGTTGCTGAAGGAGAAGTAGAGATGGTGTACGTTGACACCAAACGACAGGAAGCAGACATCCTCACCAAGTCACTCGATGCAAAACATCACCTGGAACTGTGCGATCGCATGGGACTCATCCACACCTGATGCGGCTCGGTCCACGCTACAAAACAAGGCAGCGCATAAACAAGTGACCAATCGCACGCGCACGGACTGTGCTGATTGACTCATTGACTCGAGTGCTTGAATGCTTGACCGCGAGCAACGAGTGGGACAGTGGGGGGATACCGTATAAACCGTGGTCTATTTTCAACCTACGGTGTGAGGATGAGAGGAAAGGCACCGGTCCCACGGCTCTTCCTCGCAAACCTTAAACGAATGCTATTCTCTACCCACCTACCCCTCAGTCTCTGAACAAATGCACCAATTGGAATGTTCCGAAGTTGAAGGGGGGGTACGAAGCCATTGAGAAATGCTCAACACAAACACGCTAGAATAATCATCAAGTTACGACGAATGAGATTGGACCAAAAAGAGGGGAATGTTGGAAATGACATAGTTTGTGTCCAAACTCATTTTGATGAGAGCAAAAAGGCAAGAGGGCCAGGGGAGAGGTCGCCACTCTCTCCCCTGACCCTCGCCTACAACTACCCTACTCTACCCTGCTGCTTATCCTCTGTCGGGGACAGGAGAGAGGGTAATCCTGTGCCTCCCCTGCCCATGGTACCTGTGTTCTGTTAGGGTTGAAGAGCAGACAGATATATCTCTGGAGGCTTTGCACAACTACACCTTGTGGTGCGAGAGACCAAGCAAAAGCGAGGGAAGCAGACAAGATGCTGATGTGGCACACCGATGCCGGAAGACGCTTTGCTGTCCGGTCAATCATCGACCGAGGCGTCATCTGAAGATCGGAGCAGACAGACTTCTGAGGCAGGAGGCTCCGGACTTGCAGCACTTGTATTGTTTGCTACTACTCATTCAGTTACTAGCGTATTTAGTAGATGTAGTCGTTCTTTGTTATTTCTTAATGAAATCAAGTGATTCTTTCACTGTTCATTCGTCTGGACACATCTCCTGTGTTCCAGCTCCTCTGATCAAGCAACTCAGGCTTGTACAGCGTGTACTAATGACAGATGCGTGACGGAAGGTCCATTTATGACTCTCACGCATGGCAGCAGAAGCAAACTGAGCAGAAGCAACACCATTTGACCTGAACAGCATTCAAGAACCTAGGGGACTATTTTTTTCTAACACCTGCACCATTGCAAGTGGTGAGGCCAATATTGCAAAAAAGGGCCCAATGAGAACTACAACAGATGTCGTAGAAATGTCTGCTGCTACCAGCTGCTTGTCTGGATACCCCCCCCCTCCTGTTGTAGTCCTTGATGTTTGTGGAAGGACTGAAAATCGTGGAGGGAGAAGAAAACATTTTCTTCCTCAAACGTGGGAAGTATCCCCCTCCGGCCTCCTCCCCCTCATTGGTGAAGGCCCAGAGACTTGCGGTGGCGCTCGAGGCCCCACAAAGCTGTTTCCACACACGTGCTTGGAGCTCGTGTGACTCCACCGAATCCATGGTCCGTGGAGTACATCTCCAACTCGCATGCCACCTACACAGAGGTGGGCTTACTGCAACCACCTACCGACTCGGCACAATTTTCTCGCGTAGCTTTGCTCTTTTTGCAAAGGCTACTTTGAGGTCGGTCGAGGATCTTCCACTCCTCCTCTTCTCTCGCTTCCTCTGCTGCCCGATGCGAGCTAAACGGTGGGGAGTGGCGATGCGGAACACACAAGTTGAGTTGCTATTGAAGCACTCAGCTTTGTCAAGGCTGTGTTGGCATCGCTGACTTGTTAACCGATGGTGGTGAGCTAGCTTGTTGCTTCAACCTTTCTGCTTCTTGGACCGATGGCATTTCGGTGCCTTGAGAGTTGTGAATCTCTGTACATGGGAATCCTATTCCTTGCACCTCGTTCTGAGAGCTGGAGAAGTGGTAGCATCTGCATGATGACTGTTCTTAAGGAGCTTCACGTCGTGGCCGATGCTCCTCTGCCTCATCCGGCGTTCCATAGACCACCTTTAATTGCTTCTACATGCCTCCAAGAGTAGATGCGGCTGGTGACATTGCTTGAGACATGGCAAGTTTTGGCAGTGAAGAAGGAGATGTGACTTCTGACAGCAACGGTGCTGGCGCTCCTGGGTATGGCTCTCCTTGGCACAAGTGAATATACAACTGCTGCGGTCAAGCCACCCATGGTTGCATCTGAGAGATGCGTGTAAATGCAGTCACACACATCTCTTGCTCATGTTGGCAAAGGAGCTCATGTGCGCTAATCTGCTGTTGAGTCACAGTGCTTCCATCCATGAAAGCACTTCCTCCTTCTGTCACGTGTGGAACAGTACTGAGTGGTCCTGGTCCATGTGTCGTCAAAGAACTTGATGGTTGTACCATGAATTGTTGCGTAATGTCGTTACACGCAAATGCTTACAATAGCACCTGTACTAGCGTGACCATTTTCTGCATGACCAATACCACTCCTGCTTGTGGAGGTTGTACATTTGTTGCTGGCTGCTGAACCAAGGAGAGGTGGAGTTTCTTGTTGCATCTCCTCCTCAATCTGGTACAGCTGGTGTTGAAGCCCCAGATTTTGGGCTTCATGTTGCTTCCGCTTCCCCCTCCAAAGGAGAAGTGCGAGTTTTGCATGGAACAATTGTCGTCGCAAGTCTACCGTCACACATTCATGAGCTTGACGTGCGATGGTTTCTTGAAGCGTGTGCAACACTTTTTCCGCCAAACGCCTTGGCTCTTCAGCTCCTAGCGTTGGCTCTACCACATGGAAGCTGTCTTCCAAGCTCATGGGCAGACTTGGCGGCACGGATGGACGATGAGACGGTGCAGCACGGACATTATAGCTCTCTGTCTCCATCGTGCTCTTCTTTTCAAAGAGTTCTGCGGGTAGACCGTCGCCTTGGACGTCTACACGACACCTCGCGAAAGGGGACACATGCTGTCTCTGACCCAAGCTGGAGCACTCCATCTCCATAGAAGCTGCAAGATGCGGTGGGACCGCTCCTCCAGCAGGTACGGATCCTTTTTGGGCTGCAAAAGCATGCGACACTAGTGCTTGGAGCACTTATTGAGCGTGTGCCATGGGTGGCACAATCGGGGCAGGTTGTGGCTGTTGAGCCACAAACGGCCGTGGCATGCCTCCTTGTGGTGCTGTTGCCGGCTCCACATGTGGTGACATGGCTGGTTCCACAACTGGGGGGGGCTTGCTCGAGGCAGATGTTGCTACTGGTGCTGAAGCTGTTATTGTTGCAGAGCCCACACCAGCTGCTGCTAAATTTGTGCAATTTGGGCTACTTGAGCCGCATGTGACTGTTGTAGCTAGTGCGTTTGTAGTGCTTGAGCTGCATGGGTCAACTGCTCCTGTTGACAAAGGAGCTCTTGAGCGGCAATCTGCTGCCTCAGCAACTCCTTTTGCTCCACAGCTTGACTTGCTGCAGCTTCTTGCTGCGCCATACGTTGCACCTTCTCATCCAAGCATTGCACCTCAACAGCTTGGCGTTGTGCATGGTCTGCGACATGGCATCCCTTTGTCTCTGGTTGAGCACTTGTAAGGGAATGGTGGGGAACATCTCCACCACCGACATAACTTGCTGCCACTATTGTATGCTTAACAGCTTTACGCATTGTTGTTCGTTGAAGCGTGTGTACCGCTTCTTCAACCAAGCGCCTTGGTTCTTCAATGCCTTCTGTTGGCTCTTTGACCCGTGTAGGTTGAGCGCCACATCCGCCATCTACACTGCACGTTATGAGAAAAGACGAATGTCTTCTTCCCTCCATGCTTCAGCTGCTACTGTTGCACTAGTTGGTAGCACAACAACCAAGTGCCTTTGCGTAGTGTCGTGAACTCCACCTCTTCCTCAGCACATCCACAACGATGGTGGAGAACGTCTCTACCACCAAAGTAGTCTGCTGCTACAGCTACTAGTGTTGCGCTTACAAAGAGCACCACCTACTGCTCTGATACCATCTTGGTTTCTGTGAGCTTGCAACGGTAAAGCCACCACGTGCTCTGATGAAGCAAAGGGGTCCCCTGGTGCCGCAAGATCTTTGTGTGTCCAACAAGAATGCCTTGTACAAAGCTTAGCAGAAGAAAAGCACTGAATGAACATCTTGGTTCATGATACAAGTATGGTACAAGGAATGTACAAGGAACAACAGCACGTAGCGGCTCAACACTATGCTCTGATGGAACTCCTGGCCCTAAACCGGGGAGCAACGCAGTGCTAGGTCGTCAAGGCTGTTCACGCAAGGGTCTCGGCGCAGCCACCGGCGTAGCGATGGAAGGCCTTCAAGACGTGAGGGCTGTTGTTCTTCTATGCCCCATGGCCACTGCAATGGCTTGACGGACAGGTTGGGCATGCACTGCTCCCTTGGAGTAAGTCCCCCAGACCTTGTTCGTGGTGCAAGTCCAAGCGAGACACCAGAAGTGTAGCGCAATGGATAGCATGTTGGACTTAGGGACAACAGGTCCTGCGATCGAGCCTTGATGTGCGCAGGAGGTTTTTTGACCTTCTAGCACAGGGGAAGTTTCTTAGACATTTCTCCATGCATGAGGAGAGTGCTCCACTTGGCGGTCAGTGGATGCTCCAATTGGCGGACTGGTGAGGTGGTGTGGAGTGACCACCCTAAAAGTGTCACTACCCACACACCTTAGTTGTCCAACTAAGGAACAGTATAAAGAAGACACTGGTTGGTCTAAGCCCCAGGAGTTAGTCTTTGACTAGCACCTCGCGCGAAAGTGACCAAGTGCTAAGTGGACACAGTTGCTAGCAAGTGATTGCCTAGGAACTGCTCATTGTGGAACCGTGATCCTGAGGGTGATATCTCCTCCTAGCTGAAATGCTAGGAGCGGACGGCAGGTGCTATTGTGTCGGCCCTGTTTTCTAGTCCGTTTGCCTCAGGCCGGTTGACAAAGGGTTATGGGCCCACACTGACCAGTTGTAACGCACGCTTTGCTCAACTCTGGTACGCTCTCTCCAAGTTCACACATCAGCTCCATCACCTCCATCAGCTTCATCAGCTCCAATGACTTGGTCTACACTTAGCACACAGGGACTAAGGACAAGCTCTGCCCTTGGATGCACGACCCTTGTGTCCCAACCAGGACAAGCTCTACCCTTGGTGGCAAGACCCTGGGTGTGTTGGTGTAGATGTATTCTCTGTCTGCAGGTGAACATCGGCTGGAGGGGTAAGCAACGGATCTGCATCCTTAAACTGGTAGCAGACATCAGCTAACATCAGCCTACATCGGCCTCAACGCAGCAGAGATGTGGGAAGCAGACACAGGCAACAAAAATGGTTGACCCATCGGGAGGAGTGGGGGCTGCCGCAGGACAGTCCTCAAGCTCAACAGTGGCTACCACAAGGCAGACCACTGGAGCAAATGTGAGTGCTACGTCACTGCCGCAAGGTCTTGGACCCCTGGGAGGAATCCCCATTTTTTTAGGGGATTGACTTCCCCCTTTGGAGATGGCAGTTCGAGCTAGCGATAAAAGTGCGCGGCTTCATCAAGCTACTGAAGGGAGAGGAGCAGGTTCCCGCGGCAGGCACATCTGAGCATGAGGCATGGATGGATCGAAATGATATTGTCATGTCATTCCTCAGCAACGCGATAGCCAAGAAGTACGTTCCCATCATTGCCGGGTACACGCTAGCTTCCGAAGCTTACGACAAGCTCAAGCGCGTGCACCAATCCACCTCCCTCGCAAACAGACTATTCATCCTACAACGGCTGATCAGCATGCGAGTGAATGAGGGCAAATCAATCCCCGATTTCCTACAGGAGTTTGAAGGACTCCTTGGCGAGGCTTGCCAGATGAACTGGGACCTTGACGAGAACATGCAAGCCATGATCCTCCTCATGGCGCTACCGGAGAGCTGGAGCCCAATGATCACCGTCATGGGCGGCTGGAAGGAGGACGACCTGACGTACACGGCTGTGTCCGAGTACGTGCGAAACGAGGCCATGCGCCGCAGTGGAAGTGAGGCTAACTTCTCAGCCTATGCCGCACTCTACGGTGGCCGCGGGAGCAAAGGGTCAGCCTCTGGTCAGAAAGGCTGCAGCGGAAGCGGTGGTGGTGGAGGCAACAATGGCGGCAAGGCTCCCAAGCGACAGGGTAACTACCGCAGCTGCGGTAAACCTGGGCACTGGGCAAGAGAGTGCAGATCGCCAAAGAAGGAAGACGGCGGAAGCGGTGGGAACAAAGGCAACAAAAAGGGTGGCAAAGAAGCCACCAACATGATGGCACAGAGCACGCCTTCAGCAAAAGGAGCGGCGCTGCTCAGGCCAGGAGCTTTTGGGCTCGACTCCGGCACCGATCACCACTCCAGCAACGACCAGGCTGGATTTGTCTCCATCGGCCCCACCGATCGGCGGTTCAGATGTGCAAACGGCAGTGTCGTCAATGCAAAGGGCGTGGGAGACAAGCTGGTGAGCATCAACCTTAATGGTGCAGAGAAGGATCTACGGCTACGTGACATGGTCTACATGCCCTCCTTTGCGGCAAACCTTCTGTCCGTGTCAAAGATAACGGACAAC
>SZWC01012185.1:50986-71120 GCA_023375785.1 Penium margaritaceum | reverse complement strand
TATCTATATCTATATCCATATCTATATCTATATCTATATCTATATCTATATCTATATCTATATCTATATCTATATCTATATATATATCTATATCTATATCTATATCTATATCTATATCTATATCTATATCTATATCTATATCTACATCGATAGTTAGCACTCACCTCGTGAAGCCCCCACATGTGGGGGCGAACCTGCTATCTAGCTCACAATGTCAAATTCATAGAATGTGACCACTATATCTATATCTATATCTATATCTATATATATGTATATCTACATCTGTATCTATATCGATATCTGTATCTGTATCTGTATCTGTATTTGTATCTGTATCTATATCTGTATCTATGTCTATATCGATAACTATAGTTATATCTATTTGTTTATCTACATCTATATATCCATATTGACCGCTTTACCTATACCTATATCTACATCTACATCGATATGAATATCTACATCCATATCTATTGTCTACCTGGAGTAGTGGATACAACTCCGTGCTTTTGAGTACACGCGTCCGTGGCTCAAAACCAATAGGGCTGCATACAGTACACTGACCTGCCGCATGTAGCGGTTCTCAACTGGAGTCGGCGGTGGCGTGGTTTCTGCCATGGTTTTCCTCCAGCCGGTTGAACATGCCGTGGCCTCCCCTGCTGCAGTGTAGATAGCAGTAGATGTCACGCGCCCTCCTCTGCTTGACCCTACATGCATCCCACCGCACGTTTGCCCCTCCACAACCACGTCAACGACAACGTCGCGTCATGACCAAGTAGCAGGGAGTTGTATTTGCGACAATGACAGGGCGGCTCTGGGACGGGGTTCCATCCGCCAGGCATTGGTACTCACCGTGGGAGGCCTCATGAGTGGGAGAAAGACCAAGAGATAGAAAAATGTCAGATTCATGTACTACGATCAATATCTATACCTATATATTTATCTATGTCTTTATATCTTCATGAATGTTTGTCTCTATATATGTTTCTATATAAAATGAATTTTATACTTCAGTCTTATCATGTACCAAAAATATATATGTATGTATACATGTACATAAATATGTATATATATGTATTTATGGCTTTCTGTATTTTCTCTCAGGTGGACATTTTCCCATTAGGATTACATGCTAAGCATTAATGCATTCCTCTACTTTTGAAATGTTCAATTGATTCAGATTTTGTTGTTTATATGTACAACTAAAGGTACATGTTTCCCATTACACGGAGTTTCCCTTTGCCACAATTTTGCTACAATCTCATTCCTTGTTCTTTCTCCCTCTTCTTTCTAGATATTCTGATTTCCTCTTGCTTTATTTTTCTTCACATTAGTGTGCTTCTGGCCTCGCCTTACCTTGGAAATTGTAAATTTAAGTATATGTTGCCCATAATGTACCGGGGTTAAAGAATACTCTTGTGGTCTCTGACGACCTGAAATTTAAGGCGGGGATACATCTAGGTAGAAACCGTTGATAACATGAGGAATTCTTTGACCTCTGTGATGTCAGCAACTGGGTAGGATTCGACCATGTTTTCACTACCCCTTTTCAGCCACGGCCATGGGTTTGATGCAACTTTTCCATGTTGCACAGGTTTAGCACTGGAAAATACAAAAACATTAGTGGAACACAGCTTTGGGCACTACACTTCTGCAGCATTCCGGAATCCACCAGGATGCACGAGTTTGCGCCAGACCTCGGCGGGCACTGGTGTGAAAGGGGATTACGGGTCACCACAAAGCGGGTGCAGGGGTTGCTTCATGCTCGAACGAAATAAGAAAAATTTCTAGAGCCCGCTCCCACAGCCTGTCGGCACCGTTAACATTTATGTCACCTGATGCATGGTTTCCGAGAGCACATCAAAAGGTCAAACCAGAGTCTTCGTCAACAATTCTATTTTCTCACTGTGACAAGGTTGTAAATTGAAGAAAGCAATGCACGCAAACAGAAATCAGCATAAATAAATGGATTAGTGTAGGAAAATTATAGTTCGTGATACTAAAAATTAAAATTTTAAAATATAAAAGAAATAAATTTTCATTCACAATCTGGCTAAATCATTTTTGGGTTACAAAGTGCCCATGCCGGTGCATGAACCGGTGCAATAGAGTGCGGCGAGACGTAGAACGGTCACTGGTATAGCGGCGGGGGTCCTTGGGCCACGATTGGCATCGGCGGCAGTTGTATTGTGGGTGGTCCAAAAATGGCTGCTCCAAACGGGGTCGGCGTGTGTGACCCCATGGGGGCCTGCATTGACCAGGCACGTGGCTGCAGCTGATGGTCGAGCTGATAGCCGAGAGGGTGGGAGCCCGGCGGGTAGGACTGCTGCTGCCCTGGCGGGGTCATAATGCACTGAAGTTGTTGGCACGCCCCCCAGAAGTGTCACGCCTGCCTGCAGTAGTTTCAGGTGTGTCTGCTTGCACCCCGACCACGCCCTTGCCATCTACTTGACTGTGCTCCTTGGCCCCCTCCGCCTCGTTTGCCAGTGTAGCTGGAGCCTATGGGTGCACTTGGAATTGCTTGATGCACGAATGTGCTGGCTGTGGGAATCTCAGCATCTTGTGCTTCCCCATGTAGAATGTCTTCACAATGGCTGAGCTCCTCGAATACCTATGCCAAGTCCGTAGTCTGTATGTCTGTGACTCAAAGTCTCCTCAACAGCATCCTCCGGAAATCTCTGTACGGCTCTCCCAAATGGAAGATGACAGGATCTAGCCACTCCAACACGGATCAAGAGGCACTGAGCCCCAGAATGCAACGACGGATGTCCATGGATACATCCCAGTATTCTACAATGGGCGCTCCTGGATTTGGATAGAGCCCATGTAGCCTGTCGTGCAATGTGATGACCAGATCCATCTCGCATTCCTCTTATGAGATGGCTAATTCCTTCCACGCTTCATGGGGTCAAGGAGCTCCGTTGGGTGGATTGGTGGGATCCTCACCCTAACTGTTAAAGCGGAGATGACGAATGGCATAAGCTTGATTGTCGCAGCGCTTGCACGAGTGCACTGAAACGTGAAGAAGGACGCCCTCATCTGCATCGTTTGCTGCTAGGGACAGATACACCTCCTCGAAGCCGTGCTCTGTAGTCTGTGTAGCAAACAGACGGGAAGCTTAGCACACTGGGCCAAAACCGCGATAGTTGAGGGTCTCCGACCCTAAACTCATCCCATCAGTTTCCCCATAGGTCAGGGCCTGTTGAAGCCACGTGGCACACCAGCAAAAAATTCCTCCCACATAGGAATGGACCCATCCTCTGTGACCACAATGGGTGTCGAACCCCGACGCGCTTTGATACCAAATGTAGCAAACGGATGGAAAGCTTGGCCTACTGGGCCAAAACCGTGGGGTTGAGGGTCTCAGACCCTCAACTCATCCCATCTGTCGCCCCACAGGCCTGGACCCATGGCACACTGGCGCTACAGTCAGGATCCTCTGCTCAAGGGTATTGGGAAGACAGATTGGGACATCATTTCACTGGAAAAGGTAGAGAATACTGTATCATTTTTCTAAAAAAAGCATTGGTGGTCATGGCTGACGGAAGAGTCTGGTGGGAATGTGCTGCTGTTGACTGCTGCCACGCACCGTCTGTTCACTGCATGCTGGAGCAGCTGTTGCTTTTGTGCAATGTGTTGGAGAAGATCTGGAAGATTGACAAGTGGAAGGACATTGGGAAAGGCCGAGATCCAGGGAAAAGCAGAAGAACAAAGAGGTATAGAAGTTGGTAAGGATGGGGATGTTTTGGGTTCAGGTAAAGGAAATGATCAAGTTGATGACGCCCCATTGTCATTGATCTCAGAAAGGCTGATTCCACGACTGGAACTGCTAGCATTGTGTACAAGGCATTGCTTGATTACACAGATTCTATCCAGAAGCTCAGAGTTGCTTGAGGACGCCGCCGTACTACATGCAACCCAACATTGGTGAAGTACGTCTTAGATCGCCTGAGCCACAGGCGGACGATGCAGACAAACTTTCCAATTTGTGCACCAGCACGGCTACTGCACCCACAACACTTTGGCCACAAGTTTGATGTGGATGAAAGAATTGTGGAGGCGTGCACGGAGGTGGCCGCTCTGGTGCCAGAAGCAGAACAGTAGACGCTGAACAAGGAGCTGGATGACTTTGAGAATTTCTGAATGACGGTTAACGTGGATCCGGCAAGGGCCAAGGACGTTGAGAGGTCCAGAGCAGCTATGAAGCAGGTGGTGTTGAGGGAATTGCCCACCTTCTTCTGGCATGCGGCCACATGACACGGTCTGAAGTCATTTACTTTGCGCCTCTTGGCACAGCCCTGCAGCTCTTCCGATAATGGGAGACTTTTCAGCAAGCACCAGTTGGTGCAGACAACATGGTGTAACGGTTTCCATGTGCAGAATCTGCAGCTGCTAGTTAGGGTGAATGTGAGGCTGACGAAGCTGTATGGAAAGACCAAGGCAACGTAGCCGACTGTGGGAATTCAGAAGTTGGTGGAGGAGGATCCATCTGAGAGTGACAGCGAGGATGAAGGGGAGATCGAGCCTGAAAATGACATCATAGAGGTGGGAGAATCACGTTTGGATCCAGTCATTGCAGAGGCAGGTGGTGGTGATGAGGTGGATTGTGGTGTTGTTGGTGGAGGTGTGCAAGAGCAGGACACTGAGGCTAACAGGGATGAGGAATCAGACAATGTTGATGATGAAGACGATGATGACATGGCAGAGATGGACAAGAAGGATGGAGATGAATAAAGTGAGGGTGGCAGTGAGGATGAGGAGGAATCAAGACCAGGAAGTCCACAGGAGGAGGTGCAATGTGTGATGTGCCCAGGTGTTCACAAGCGCTGCAGCTGGAAACACCACAGCCACAGCAAGTGCTTCTGCAGCAGCTGCTCCTGTAACAGCTGCTACATCTGTGGCACCCTCTTCTGCTGTGACAGATGCTGCAGTTGCACCAAAGTCTTTCATTGCCAGCACAGACAGTCCAAAGAGGACTAAGAAGAAAGTATAAGACTCAGATATTACATGACTTTTTGGTGTTGTTTTTTTTGGTGTTTTCAGTGTTGCAAATGGAATCTTGCTTTTCCCTTCACCTTTTCCTAGCATTCAACATTAAAATACAAATGAGAAACAATCTGTGTCAGTCTTTTAGGAACATGAGACAATGTGATAATGTCAACATGCCTTTAGATAATGCTGTGGACTTTGTTGTACAGTGTGAGCAAACCGACTTGACATGTTTTGTACAACAAATGGTGAAACTGAGGAAACCAACTTTACATGTTTTAAGCATGATTCATATGGTTCTGCATACAATGAAGGCTCTCAGTGGGGAAAACTGAGCAAATTGACTCGGATCGGAAAACCGACTTGTCGACTTGGACTAAGAAGCCACGACTTTGACTTGCCGAATTAACATCAACTTCAACGTGTAGAAGTCATTATGGATTGTGATACATCCGCTGTCAATGATGTGGCCCAAAAACTTGATCGAACGGCCACCAAAGTCAAACTTTGAGAGTTTGACTGTTTTGACCGTATCTTGACAACAAAGTCATTGAGATATGGCCAAAAGATGCCGTTCATTGCTGCCATGAATACCGTAGGAACAATCATGGTTTTTAATGGCATAACTATGAACTCAAAGTGTCTGTAACAGGTGCGGAATATCTTCTTCTTGATGTCCTTGCCTGTCATCAGTCTGGTGATAATTGCTCCAAAGGTCGACCATTGTGGAAGATTGTGCTCCACAAGCTTCTCTACTCATGGACAAAAGTAGCGGATGTTTATTGTGATGTCATTCAACACCTAGTAATCCATGGACAATTGCATTTTGCTGATCTTGTTCTTTAAAAAGCACAGGGGTTGTGTATGGTGACGTAGATGGATGGATAGCTGTTTTTTCAGCTCAATCAGTTCGTGGTCACTTATCCAATCAGTCCCCTTGAAATTTAGCCTAATGAATGTCTTCAGGTTAGCTTGGTTGTCAACTCTGTGCTGAGGAGGTAGTTCTTGGGGTGTTTTATCGGGGAAAATCCTTCGAACTCATCAAATAGTAATACAAACCCCTGTAGTATGGCTGCAAATTCTGCAGGTGTCGACGTTGAAGAGGCTATTAAGTCTGTGGTGCATGCTGTCGCGATCTCGCCTTCTTTGCCTGGTTCCAAGTGGATTAGCCAAGTGTGAGCTCCACTTTGCAGGTATCATTTTTCCATGTCCAGCAATATCGACATCGTTCATTGTCTCTTTGTGGTTGCTTCAACCTCTTCTACTGCTTTTGCCTTGTTTACTATTGCGATCATTTGCGGAAGGTCATCTTGGATTCCAGTTATTGTGATGGTTCTCAGATATTGTGTTTGTGGCCTGTTTTGTAATGGGAGAAGAGTTCTTCAAAGACGACGTCACTGACAGTGATGATCTTGTAGAAATGCCACATGTGATCTTCCTCACTTGGCTGTTGATGAAGCCACAACAACTTGTACCGTGCATCGAAATTCCTGTTCAGATTTCTAAAATACATGAGATCGAAACACACAAAGTGGCTCCAGAATTCTGGTGGATTCATCTGCTCGAGAGATAGAACACCTGTGGTCAACAATGATAGAGGGACTACGTGACCTGGTGATCGGACTCCGTTCTAATGTCCTGCTGCCCTTGGATGTCTTTTAGATGAGACCACCGACTCAATGTCGTATCACACAAAAGCGAGGGTACGAATTCAATTTTCTTTTTGTTGTTATGAATCCCATCAGCAGTGAAGTAAAACTCCAAACTCATCATTCACATCAGTACAATCAGTCCTTTTGGGTTTGCATCACTGAGCTGTTGAGGGAGGGTCGGATGGATTTCGGGTTCACTCAGGAGCTGGGTATTTTTCTCAGTGAGCACTACTTCCCGTGCATGAAAGTTATAAAGTTCCTCCATTTTCCTGTTGACATTTGGAGCAGATGGTTGTTAAGGCTCTTGAGCGCCAACAGTTCCTCTTACAAGTCAGAATTGATTTGAACTTATCGTCTCGTGCCTCCTGTTGTCACTTTCTGGCATCACCCCGACGGGTAACGGCAGTGGCAAAGGATTCCCCATGCCTGAAGGTCCATCACCGTGTTGGAGTTAAGGTGCCACGTCTATTGTTGCTACCACCTGGGCTATTAAGAGGGTCTTGTGGATTGCATGCTGATGTCTCCCCATCACCAATGTCTTTGCCTGGTTACCACCACTCGTCGCCGTTTACGCTCGCTCCATTCACTATCACTATCACGAGATTTACAAATGTCTGGATGGTAGAGATGTGCTAAAGACTTGTCAAGGGTTGTACCGTAGAAGTGAAGTTGTTGGTTGTCCTTCTAATACTGTTGCACTCTAATATCAAGTCTTATTCTTGGCGGAACATATATGGTGAACATTTAGAAGCTGTAAAGCAGAAGATGATATGGGAAAATGGGACACTTGAGTAACTTGCAATAAGTTACAAGGTACTTCAATCATAAGGGTCAGATTCTCAAGCGCACATATATAAGTGTGAAAACAAGAATAAGGCGTACTTGGGGCCTTGGACACTCGAGTCGAGCAGCACGTGCAATACTGCGTCGTAAGTGGCTGCTTCAAGAAACTCCACCAAGAAATCAGAAGGATTTAAGAATATCAAGGTGATTCTTTTTTTAAATTCTAGCACCATCAAGAGATCATCCGAACAGTATCAAAATGTCAATATGATACATGAGAGTTCTTTCACCCATTCTAAAAGGTGGTCAAAGCTGTCAAACATTTATGGAACAGAACACTGAATTCAGGAACAGGTAGTCCAAATGCCCATGGCCGATGGGCATAAAAATCTGGAATTACTGTGTGGTCGACCACAAACGCATTTACAAAAATTCCCAGTTGTAGAGTTAAGGGGCTTGTGTCAGTCAGGGATGTGACAATGGGTGCTTCAACGGCACATTCAAGATCCTTTAAGCATAAATGTTCTGTCATGCATAGCAGAACACAGATGATTCACTGGTAGAAGCTGTGGAGAGTAGCACATATCTGGAAAATAAGACACTTGTGTACTTTGGAATTGGTACCTTTTTTACTTCTAGAGAATTGTAGGAGTAACCAAGCGCTTGTTACATCTCAGGCACAAATGAGGCATTGTCGAGGTCTTACGTTATCGACGAGTGCAAAACATGTGAAGTCACACCAAGAGTGGTGAATTGAAGAAACCTCCAGTAAGGTGGGATTTGGGGAATGATGAGGCACTTGTATCTACACAATAAAATTTTTTCATCATCAAGAAGTTCAATCAACAATATTGAATTTTCAATGTGGTTCAAGAGACTTCTTGTGATCCTTCTGGAAAGTGGCCAAAGTTGTCAAAAATGTCTGGAACAGAATAATGGCAATTGGGTGATGCAACACTGCAAGTTGGCACTGAGGCCAAAGGAGCGATGCAATCTTGCACTACTGACAAAGGTTTTTTTCTGAAGATGACAATAGTGGAGGTGGAATGAAAAAACCTTCAGTCGTCGGGAACCACCGTGTGCGTTTGACTTGGGGGCAGGGTGGGATTATGAACGCCTGTTCGTGTTGATGCTGAGGCTGATTAAGGAGACGACAATACTTGTGTGGACAGTGTAGAAGACAACAGAGTGGAACGGGTGAGCTCCAGTTTGGTAGTAGCACGGAGTGAAACAGCACAATAGATAACAGGTTATAATCTGTGAAGGAGAGGTGAAGGCTCAAGGAATGAATTCAGGATGTATTTGTGAGTATGCATTCTTGCATATAGACAAGGAAATTAAGAGAGAATGGTTGCACGTTACCGGTGTACGGGGTGGCAGAGAGATTGGCAAGCGGAGGCAATCTAAGAATGAAGAAGAGAGACAGGGATGAGCAGATTGAAGAAACGGACACGAGGACCCCGGAACCAAAGGAGAACACAATGGCAATGTTTTGGTTTATATTTGTGCTTCATTTTAGGAAGCACACATGTAGAATGACAATATTCTACCAGCTAGTATGCTTTACCTATCCTAGCGGTTTGACCGTTTTGTTTTGGTGGGAGCGGTTTCCTGCTTATTAGGGGATCACTTCCATTGTCCAAGGTTCCATTGGAAGTTGGATGCTGGAAGTTGGTTCACTCCATGGACTTGAACCGGGAGCAGAGTCTATTTCCAGCAGGTTTGGCATCCGCTTTGGACTTGACTGTAATTATGGTAAAAAAGCGTAAGCTTTCATTGACAATAATGAGGAAGTAGACATGACCATGGAGAGATGTTGGTTGGATGGGTCTGACGAGGTCCATATGA
Organism: Penium margaritaceum; assembly: GCA_023375785.1. NCBI lineage: Eukaryota > Viridiplantae > Streptophyta > Zygnematophyceae > Desmidiales > Peniaceae > Penium > Penium margaritaceum. Next base: position 61,848 of record SZWC01012185.1, on the reverse strand, counting down.
AGGATGTCAAGTGGTCAAGGACCACACAAGGATGCCAAGTGAAGGAGGACAGCATGATCTTCTTGCACAACCTACAACATCCATACCAGGGCACGGAATGCCATATCAACAGCTGTTGCCTGCTCTCCACCATCAGGAAAATCAGGACCCCATGGGAGGAATGTCAACGAGTGAAGGAATTGCATCTCCCTCCATCCCTTGAGAATCACAACTCTAACTGCAGCAGACGGCGGAGCAACACCAATGCTGAATTGGGCCCATCCACTTCCCCAGCCCAATAAGTCAGGAGCTCAGGAGACTAAAAAAGCTGCCTGCTTTGACTCATCTAAGTGGGATGTGTCCTTTACATCCACAGTGGGTGGCCCCTGGTCTTCAGATTGCTGCTCCACACCTTCCACAAGTGGTGAGTTTGGGCAGCACGAAACAAAGCTCTATAGTTCTTAGNCCCCCCCCCCTCCCCCCCCGTGGGTCCGAGCTGGGCCTTTCCTTACCAGACGTACCAAACTGCCCAGGAACAGACTCAGATGGAAATTATCATCCCTTCTGCGGGTGGGCAGGTCCATCAGACTTCATTGAAAATGAAGTCTGATGGCCATTGAAAGGGTACATCTCTCTAGCATCGGACTCATCTCTCTAGTTGGCAAAACAAATGTCAGGGGTCAGTGATCCTCAGGGTGTTTATACTGCTACAACAGGGGCTCGAGGTCACCTACGATGTCCGGCTCACCCTGAGAACAGAACCACCCCCTAAACATGCCAGAAAAACCTCGCAGTCATGCCCAGGATGACAGGATGACCGACAAGGGCAACGCTCCAAGTGGCGCCGAAGATTTTACTTCGATCCAGCACCCAGCCATGCCTTTCCCACATGGACAAACTGGAAGTTTTATCCAGAACCCACCACAACCCACACCTCCAGCCCCTGGCATAACAACGTAATCCATGGAAGTTCCAAAATTAGGTTTAAAAAGTCTGCACTTAGGAAGGAAAGGACCGCACTTGGCTTCGGAAGTTTCAAACTCAAAATTTTAAATTCCTAACCCGGATACAAAAGTTTTAGACTCGGGTTTGAAAGTTACGAATATGAGTACGAAAGTTCCAAACCTGGGTACTGAAGTCGCAAACTTTGGTAAGGAAGTTCCGAACTCAGATAGGGAAGTCTGAACTTTGGTGCGGAAGCTCCAAACTTATTCACGTGAACTCCAAACTTTGCTACAAAAATTCCAGCTTTACAGAAGTTCCGAGTCTGAAAAGGTCCAAACCTTGTTATGAACGATCCCATCTTGGATGTACACGCTTGAAACATGGGAACGGAACTAAGATGCAAACGATCCCATCTAATCCTGGGTGTGGATGTTCTGAACTTGGACGCATTAGTTCTGAATTTGGGTACAGATGTTCTCAATATAAGTATAGTTCTTCCTAACTTGGATATGGAAGTTGTGAACTTGGGTGTAAAAGTTTCAAACCTAGATGCAGAAGTTCCATATTTTGGTGTACAAGTTCTTGAACTAGGTACAGATGTTTGGAACGTATGTATGGGAGTTCTTTATTTGGATACTCAAGTTCTGAACCTGGGCATGGAAGATCCAACTCTGGTACAAATGATATGAAAATATGATTTTTTCATGTTTTGAACTTGATTATAAGAGTCTCAAATGAAGGAATTGAAGTTATGAACTTGGGTACAGAAGTATTGAACTTGGGTACAGAAGATTTGAACTTTGGTACAAAAGTTCCAAACATGGGCATGGAACTTAAGGATTTGGGTATGGAAGTTCCGAACTGAAGTAGGGGAGTTCAAGCTTAGGTACAGAAGTTCCAAAATTTGATAGAAAAGCTCTGAATTCAGGTATGGACGCTGTAAATCTATGTGCCGAAGCTCCAAACTCAGGTGGAGAAGTTCCAAACTTGGTTTTACAAGTTCTTCATCTCAGTACAGAAGTTCTGAACTTACTTACGGATGTTCCAAACATGGGTACAAACGTTCTGACCTTATCTATGGAAGTTTTGATCATGGATAAGAAATTTCCCAACATAGGTATGCAAGTTCTTCACTTGGATATAGAAGTTGCTTCCAATAGGTGTACAAAAGTGCCAAACCAGGGCACTTCAGTTCCAAACTTGGGTCCGGAAGTTGTCAGTGCAGGTTCAGAGGTTCCAAACTTGTGAGCTTAGGTATTGGATTTCTGAAGTTAGGTTTGAAAGTTCTGAATGCTTGTAGGGAGGTCCCAAACTTTTGTACAGAAGTTACAAATTTAGTTATGGAAGTCCCAAACTCAGGAATGAAAGTTACAAACTTGGGTACAGAATTTTTACACCTGACTACATAAGTTACGAACGTAAGAAAGTTTAAGGATTGGGTCTCAAAGTTGAAAACGTAGAAAAGGTTTTCCTGAACAAGATTAATTCAGTTCCAGAATTGGATATAGAAATTCTCTACTTGGGCATGAAAGTTCTGATTCCGGGGTACAGTTGTTTAAATCTTGGATATGTAAGTTCCAAACTTTGGTATGGAAGTTCTTAACATAGGTACGGAAGTTCTGATATTGGGCGCAAAAGTTCCAAACTAGGATACGGAAACACTTGCCTTGGATACAGGTGTTCCGAAGATGGGCAAAAAAGTTCCAAACTTGGTTCTGGAAGTCCAAACTTGGGTACGGAGTACTAACGTTAGGTACAGAAGTTCAAGACTTGGGCACAGAAGTTCTAGAATTGCGTGTGGAAATTTCAAACTTTGATATGGTTCTAGAGTTGGGAAAAGCAGCAATGACATTCGGTCTATGCCAAATGGAAGTTCACACCTTGGTTCTGAACTTCGGCACGTAAGTTCTGATCTTGACTGTGGAAAAACCAAACTTGAGTACACAAGATTCAGAAGCGGCTATGGAAGTGCTGAGTTTGGGTACAGAAGTTCCAAACTTAGGTATGGAAATTCTAAAGCTAGGTACGGACATTCAGTAATTGGGTACGGGCATTCCAAACTTGGGTACAGAAGTTCTGAACTTGGGTACAGGTGCTCCCATCTTGGGTACATAAACTTGAGTATTGGAGTTCAGATATAATCATGGAACTTCCAAACATAAACAAGGAAGTTCCGACCTTGTGTAGGGAATTTCTGAACTTAGGTAAGGATTTTCCTAAGTAGGTTGCAAAATTGAACATGGAAGTTCCACACTTAGGTGCAAGCTTGGGTGTGGAAGTCCACAACTCGTACTGAAGTCTCAAACTTGGATGAGGAAGTCATAGATTGTAGTATAGATGTTTTGCACTTATGTACGGTAGTTCTGTTCTTGAGTTCGACTTTTGTAGACTTGGCTTTGGAAGTTCTGACCTTGAACCTAGGTGTGCAAGCTCTGAACGTATATCAGATTTTTTGGACTTGGGTTCAGAAGTTGCCAACTTAGACATGGCAGTTTTAAACTTGGGTATGGAAGTTCCAAATTTAGGTATGGAAGCTCGCAATTCAAGTATAAAATTGTGGACTTTGGTATGGAAGTCTCAAACTTAGGTATTGAAGTGATGAACTTGGGTATTGAAGTTCCTAAATTGTGTATGGAAGTTGAGGACTTAGGTACAAAGATTCCAAAGTTAGGTGTAGAAGTTCTGAACTTTGTTAGGGAGAATCCAAGCTTGGGTGTGGAAGTTATGAACACAGATAACGAAGGTCCAAACTTACGTACAGAAGTTCTTAACTTGGATACAAAAGTTTTGAACTTGGGTAAAATCATTCCAAATTTGGACAGAGAAGTCGCGAACTTGGCTGCAGAACTCGAACTTGAGTACAAACGTTTTGTGCTTTGGTATGGAAGTTCCACACTTAGGTACGGAACTTCCAAACTTGATTACGGAGTTCCAAAATTTGGTTCAGAAGTTCCAAGCTTGGCTATGCAGGTTCCAAAGTTAGGAGAAGAAGTTCAAAACCTGCTTATGGAAGTTCCAAGGTTGTATACAAAACTTCTTAAATTGGGTATGGAAGTGCTGAGCTTAAACATGGAAGTTCCAAATCTAGGTACCAAATGTTCCAATGTTTCTATGGGAATTTCAAACTTGGGCATGGAAGTTGCAAACTTGGGGTCTAAAGTTCCCAGATTAGGTAAAGAAGTTCCACAGTTGGATACGGGAGTTCCAAACTTTGGTACAAGATTTCTAAACCTGGTTACTGGCGTTCTGAACTTATGTGAAGAGGTTCCAAACTATGGTACCAAATTTCTGAACATTGGTACAGAAGTTCCGGACATAAACGTGGGAGCTATGAACTTTGGTACCGAAGTTCCAAACTTGGGCAAGGATCCTCCGGACTTGAGTATGTAATTTTCTAGCTTGACTAGGGAAGTTCCAAGCGTGATTGCAGAAGTTATGCACCTTCGCACCAAATATCTGAACTTCACTAAGGGAGTTTTAAACTTGTGTGTGGAAGTTCCAGAGTTGTGTACAGGTTTCTGACATTAGCTACCAAAATTCTGACCTTGGGAAATGAAGTTCCAGAATTACTTGTCGAAGTTCCAAACTTAGGTTGGAAGTTCCAAACGTGGGTTCACAAGTTCTGACCGTAGGTGGGGAGGTTCCAAACGCATGTGCAGGCATTTCTGAACACAGGAATGGAAGTTTTAAACGTGGGTATGGAATTTTTGACCACGGGTAAGGAAGTAATGATTCTGGATACAGAATTACAGAACTTGGATACGGAAGTTCTGACCTTGGATACAAAAGTTCTGAACTTGGGTATGGAAGCTTTTAACCTCGATTCAGAAGTTCTGAAGCTAGGTATGGAAGTTCCAAACTTGCTTCCGTTTGGTACGGAAGCTCCAAACTTGGTATGGGAGTTCTGAACTTCAATTTGAAAGTTTTTAACTTCCACATGGAACTGTATGGAAGTTCCAGAACTTGGTACAAAAGATCCAAATTCAGGTAAAACATCTCTCAACTTAGGCACCAGTGTTCATAGGTTAGGTACAAAATTTCCAAAATTGAGTACGGAAGTTCCACACAAGGCTGTGGGATTTCTAACTTTCTTTCATGACAGTTCCGGACTTGAGTTGGGTGGTTTCAAACTTGGGTAAAAAAGTTCCATAGGTAGAAAATTTCCATAATTGAGTACAAACGTTCTGAACTTGGTCCAAAACTTCTGAAATTGGGTGCAGAAGTTCCAGACTTTGATACTCAATTACTTAACATGGATACAAGGAATGGAGATCTGGGCTTTGCCTGCAGAATTTCACTTTTTGATACACTGATCATCAAGTGCGTGAAATTGGGGTGACTAACCATAACTCATTCCCAAACTTGAACATGGAAGTTTTTACCTTTAAACTGCATTTCTGAACTTGGACATGGAAGACCCAAAATTTGGTGCCAAGGTTCCGAACTCAGGTACAGAATTTTCAATCTAAGGTACAGAAATTTCCAACTTAGGTATTTGAGTTCCAGATTTAAGTACAAACGTTTCAAACTTTAATACACAAGTCCTAGAATAAGGAGTGGAAGTAGTGAACTTACGTACAAAATATCTGTACTTCGGAAGCTCGGAAATTTGATGTGAAAGTTCCAAACGCAGCTATAAAAGTTTTGAATATGGGAATGGAAGTTCCAAACCTGACTACGAAGTTCATGTCTTGGTTATTGAATGTTAGAAAATGGACTCCCAAGATCTTGAATGCTGAACAGGTCACGGTGAATTTCTTCCTCTGGATTGGTCAACTGAGGTTGCTTCTGTGAGAGTCCTGAATTGACATTACGTCACAGATCTGAGAGAGTAACGCAAGGCACAAGCCTGAATCTCTTGACAAATGAAGCTGGAACCAAGGATCAGGATCCAGAGAAATGAATGGAGAAAGAATCTGCCAATTCCATTAAGAAGCGTGAAAGTACAAAGCAACTTACTAAATACTACAGCTGCTGGCTACTGCCAGAAAAAAACTACAAGTGCCGGTAGTCCGGTCACCCTGTTACTGCTTCTTGCGAGTCTGCTCCCGAGTGTCTGGAGTACGATCGCCTCGGTCAAGGGTGACCGGACAGCATAGCGTCGTCTCGCTCCGGATTGCCACGCTGGCACTTTTCAGTCTTGCTCGCTCCCGCTCGCTCTTCGGAACCTTTCCATGAAGATGTGCAAAACCTGCTGCGATATAGTCAATTGCTCCGGAAACGATATATCGAAATACAGGTACACATACGGGCAGGGAAGGCATGGGACTACCCTCTCTCCTGACCCCTGGCAGAGCATAGGATAGGGTAGAGTAGACGGAGGGCCAGGGGAGAGAGTGGCAGCCTCTCCCCTGACCCTCTTGCCCTTTTGCTTATGCTAGAATGAGTTTGGACACAAACTAACTCAGTTTCATCATTCCCCCCCTTTTTGTCCAATCTCATTCATAGATCATAAGGCCACATGGTTGATTTCTCATCAGTTCCTTTCAATCAAACGGTGACCAGTTATTGTTCTTCTCCTCCCCCCCCCATTAGTGTTTTCATCATGTAACCTTATGAGTTTGTGAGTCGAGATTAGAAAAAGGTGGGTAGATGTTTTAGCAGCATGTTTTTGGGGTTTGCGAGGAAGAGCTGTTGGACCGGTTCCTTTCCTCTCATCCTCACTCCGTGTATCCAGTTTTTATGGATCACAGTTACAGGGTGCCCTTCACTGCCCCTCTTTTTCGCTCGTAAGCAGTCAGGCAGTCAAGCATCCAAAACACATCCCATGCGAATGGTCAGTGAGTCAATGATGCTGCTGGGTGCGGCGCTCTGATCCTTGCTAGCGACAAGAGTTAACGGCCACCGTTTATCACAGACAGGTTAATCCAAGATGCTCGCACAGTTCACCGTGCTGTTTGGTATCCAGTGACTTCGTCAGAATATCAGCCTCCTGCCTTTTGGTTTCAACATAGACCATCTCGACTTCTCCTTCCGCCACTGCATCCCTCACATAATTAAACTGCCGATTGATGTGCTTGGTCCCGTCATGCAAGACAGGATCATCTGCTAGTGAGATCACACTTTGATTGTCGCAGTAGATGGTTGTCGGTTCGAGCTGATCGAAACCCAACTCAGAGAGCAGCATCCTCAGCCATACAGCTTCTCGCGTGCACTCACTCTGTGATATGTATTCAGCTTCAGTCGAGGAGAGTGCAACCACACTTTGCTTCTTGGAGCGCCACGAGACGGGACCCCCGTTTATTTTGAACACGTAACCGGAGGTCAGCTTGCTGTTGCTTTGGTCACCTGAGAGGTCAGCGTCACAGAATCCGGTGAGGAGAGGTCCAGTGGTGTTGGTGCAGCGGATGGACATGGTGGCAGTGCTGCGCAAATAGCGAATGCACCGCTTTGCCACTGTGAGGTGATCCTTGGTCGGTGCCTTACATCCCAGGCTCAGAATGCCTACCACATAGGACAGGTCAGGACGTGTGCCGACAGAGGCATACATCAAGGATCCTACCATGCTGGGATACAACTTGGCTTCTGCTGGTGATGCCAGGGTTTCAGGTGTTGCTGGTTTCGTGAGGCCATGATTTGGAACCAGCGGGGTGGAAATGGCAGCCGATTGACCCAGATCAAACTTCTCCGCCATGCGTTGAACGTAGGTGGCTTGAGAGAGAAGGACGTGAGGCTGGTGCATGTCGTGGTTGACTTGAATGCCAAGATAGTACCTAAGCTGGTCCATGTCCACCATCTCAAAAGTTAGAGCCAGCTGCTGCTTGAAGGTGGAGATCACCTGGAGAGATGGCCCAAAAATGATGAGGTCGTCAACATACAGAATGACGCCAAGTGGGGTGGGGCCATGGCGAAAATAGACAGAGTGGTCGGCGTGAAGGCGCTGCAGATCCTGCGACAGAAAGAAGACGTGGATCTTCTTGTTCCACTGGCGGGGAGCCTGCTTCAGGCCGTAGAGGGATTTGTTGAGCAAGCAGACAAGATTCTCCCCCCCTCGTCAACAAACCCTTCGGGCTGTGTCATGTACACAGTTTCCTCAAGATCACCGTTGAGGAATGCCGACTTGACATCCATCTGATGAAGATTCCAGGCGTTAGAGGCCGCAAGCGCCAAGATGACCCGGATAGAGGAGTATTTAGCCACAGGGGCAAAAGTGTCACTGTAGTTAACACCAAGCACCTGGCTGAAGCCACGGGCGACGAGACGCGCCTTATACCTGCAAGGATCACCGTTAGCATCATGCTTGGTCTTGAATACCCATTTGCAGGTGACAATGGGCGCGTCGGTTGGTCGTGGAACAAGCGTCCAGGTTTTCTGTTTTTGGAGCTGTTCAAATTCTTCGACAGCAGCAGCGTGCCACTGAGCAGCCTCAGGACGAGTGAGAGCATCTTTGTAGCTGATGGGGTCGATGACTTGGGTAGTGAGGGCGATGTCAGAGTCTGGAGTCGGACAGAGCCAGGAGTCATCAACATGGTGCGCAGCTGCTGCGGCAAGTCGAGCAGACCTCCGAGGAAGAGGTGCCGGTGCTGGCGGAGGTGGTAAACCTTGATTGGCCAGAACGTGGACAAGAGGTGAGAGTGATGTTCTGCCGGTACGACTGGCGGAAGTACACCTTCGTGTTCATCAGGGAAGGCGTCCACTGAGAACTTCTGAAGGACGTTGCCCATGTCGGTGTGATCCGTAAGAATGATCTGGGGCGTAAGCGCTGGTGGGCAGTTGGAGATAGAACGATCTGAGAAGGTATCATCAAAGGTGACACTTCTGCTACGGAAGACACATTTGGCAGTGTTGTCCCAAAGGCGATATGCATTCCCGCCCTCTTCATAGCCCAGGAGGAAGCATCTTCTGTTGTGTGCTCCCAACTTGGTTCTGTCTTCTGGATGAATCCAGGCGTATGCCGTACAGCCAAAGATGCGAAAGTAGCTCACATTTGGCCGGTGGCCAACCCATGCTTCGTAGGGTGTGTGGGTACCTGCAGGCAGCTTGTTAGTGGGTAGCCTGTTTGTGATGTAGGCTGTTGCAATGGCCTCAGCCCAAAAAGTTGCGGAGAATCCTGCTGTGTGAAGCATAGTGCGGGCACGGTCGAGCAAGGTGCGATTCATACATTCAGCTCGCCCATTTTGTTGAGGCGTGTAGGGTACTGTGGTCTGGTGAAGGATGCCTTTGCTGTCATAGAATCTCTTGAGAGTGCTGTTGACAAACTCCGTGCCGTTGTCAGATCTCACCTTCTTGACGGTTGCCTCCGTTTGGTTCTCAATTTCCCGAATCCAGGACATGATGATGTCGGGTGCTTCTGACTTGTAGCGAAGAAATTTGACCCAGACATAGTGTGTGCAGTCATCAAGGAGAACGAGGAAGTACGTCTTGCCAGAATGTGATTTATTCTTCAAGTAGCCGAGGTCCATGTGAATGAGTTCAAGGCGTTTGGTGGTGCCGACATCAGCATATGAGGGAAAAGATGCTTGAGTCTGTTTGCCTGCAAGGCATCGTGTGCATGGTTGCTCTGGTGCTTTGCCAAGTATCTTGGGAAGATCGTGAACCATTTCCTTGCTGGTCATGTTGCTAAGAGTTTGGTGGCCGACATGCCCCAATCGTTGATGCCAGAGACTTGCTGCGGATGAAGCATGAGGGGGTGATGGAGCTGAAGGATCTGAGGGCAATGGCGTATCTGCTGCAAATGCCATCTCTGGTTCGTCTAAAAAAAGCTATCGATGTTAAAACTTGATTGTAAGAGTCCAAAATTTGGATGTGATAGTTGCATTGTTAAAGTAGCAAACGTTTACTGTCGTTTGGGTTAGCTAGCCTAGTTCAGTCCTTGCCTTCTTCTTGTACGTACTTCTTGCGAGACGTACATCTACTTACACTCTGAGTTCGTGGGACACGCTTGACGTTCGCCCGAGCTGTGTCACCTGTGTCTTGCGTGGTTCACCACACGATGTGGCGAGCCACGCGAGACCTGGGGTGCGACCCGATAGGGGTCACGCACCCAGGCCTCTCGAGTTCACTTTTCCATTCATTGAACGTAATTTCGCTCTCGATCTATCCTCGATCTCTCTAAGTCCTCAACTCCTTGATCCTCCCCTCACAACTCTCGAGAGCGGCCCCCCCTCACAGCTCTCGAGAGCTCTCCCCCCTCACAGCTTTCGAGAGCTCCCCGTCTCTCACAAGATAAGCGGGACAGTTAGTCCCGCGACTAACTCCCAAGTCCTCCCACCACCCGCCTCCTCCACACTCCTCTGCCTCTCTCTCCCCGCTCACCTCACCCTCATCAACATGACATCAAGCCATTGAGGGCCTGTGGCTTCCCTTTCTCCGCTTCTGCTTCCGCCATCCACTTCCGCCATCCGCTTCCGCCATCCGCTTCCGCTTCCGCTGTCTGCCGTAGCCGCCGTTGTCGGTTTCCGCCCTCCGCTTTCGCTTCCGCCGTCTTCCGTCGGCCGCTGCTCTCCGGCCTCGTCGTCGTCCTCGCGGGTGCCGTCCGCTGTCGTGGGCCCCGTCCTTGACCTGCCGTTCCGCCCCCCCCCCCACTCCTCCAGGTTCGTTCCCCTCCTCGTCCTCCCTGCCTCTGGCCCGGCCTCGGCCTCCTCGTCCCGTGTGCCCGCTCTCCGCTCCTGCCTCGGGCCCCCGTCTCCCTGGCTCTGACCAGCGGACTGCCCTCGGCCTCTGGCGCGCGGACCCGGCTCCCTCTCCGGGCCTTAGGCTCTCGGTCCTAGGAATCCGGGCCTTCGGCCTTAGGGTCTAGGCTCTAGGTCTAGTCCTAGCTCTAGACTCTAGAATTTGGACTGTGGACTGTGGACCGTGGACTCTGCTTTGCTGCTTTCGGCCTTTGGCCACCACCCCCCCCCCTGTCCTTGTTCTTTTGCTTGGCTCACCGAGCCCGGGGCCGTCTGCCCCCAAACGGCCTTCTGGCCTTCGGCCTTCTGGCCCAGCCCTCACGGCGT
>SZWC01012185.1:18244-41150 GCA_023375785.1 Penium margaritaceum | reverse complement strand
CACCGCCGCGGCGGTCCCCCGCCTACCTCTCCTCTCCCGCCGCTTTTGCCGTCTCCTACGCCATCCCCGACCTCCCCCCACGGCTTTCCCTCCTCCCCTCCCCAGGTTCCCCCTCCCCTGACCACGGCCCAGGCCCTGGGCTCCCCTCGTCCTCTCACCACTCCTACCTGCGTCGACCCTATCCTCCTTTCTATGGAGGACGTCCCTGACGACGTACCTCCACGCGCCTCCTCTCCCATCGGTCTCGCGGGTGACCCTGTCCTTGTCGCTATTTTGCCGTTCCCCCCGTCTTCGCCCGCTTCCTCCCCTGTTGCACCACCCGCTTCCACCGCCGTCATTCTCCCTCTTGTCGATGTCCTCTCCTGGGAGACTCTTCCTCCCCTCCCCTTCCCCTCCCGGTCCGCCTCGTCACCTGCTCTTCTCCCTTCTCCACCTCCTTCGGCGGTGTTCCCCAGCCCTCCTCCCTTGAGTCCAGACTCCCTTCTCGGTGTTCCCCCTCGGCCGCACTCGTGGATGCGGACTCATGCTGCCTGGGCTCGTCCTCCCGTCCTACCGACTCCCTCCCTGCCGTCTCCCCGTGCACCCTCTCCTGGCCCGCACCTTTCTGTTTCTTCGCTTTCTTGCCCCGTCTTGGACACTCCTCCGCCCTCCTCTCCCGTCTCGTCTCGTACTCGCTCTCGCACCGCTCGTGCTCTCACCTGCACGTCAGATCCTGTCTCCGCTGCTCCTCCGTCCCCTCCTTCCTCTCCGCCTGCCCCTTTGCCGCCTTTGCCCCCTCCCCTCCCTTCTTCACTCCCCCTCTCTCCGGAGGACTCTCCCTTCCCCCTTCCCTCCTCACCACAGTCCTCCCCTGTCGTTGCCACCCCCGCGTCCCGCCCTCTCCTACCCTACACCTTCCATCCGGGCCATCCTCATGGTCGCCACTTCTTCCATCATGAGTTCTGCCACGCCCTTGATGTGTGCACAGACCATTGTTTCGTCAGCGCACCGGCATCTGCTGCTCGTGCCCTTGCGGTCACGTCGGCCCCACCCGCTTCTCCCCTCCCCTCTCTGGATGAGTCCGACCCACTCACCCTTGCCGACGCTCTTGCTCGCCCTGACGCTGATGCCTGGCACGCGGCCTGCGTCGCAGAGCTTTCCGCTCTGGCTGAGCACGGTGTGCTCTAACTCGCTGACCTTCCTCCCGGTCGCACAGCAATCAAGGCCAAGTGGGTCCTGCACAAGAAGTTCACCGCCTCTGGTGCCCTCGATCGGTACAAGGCTCGCCTCACAGCGAAAGGCTACTCCCAGGTCCCCGGTGTCGACTTCACCGACACGTATGCCCCCGTCGGTCGTTTCACGACGAGTCGTGTCGTCATCTGCCTCACAGCTCACTTTCAGTGGGAGCTCCACCAGATGGACGTGAACAACGCCTTCCTCCACGGTCATCTGGAGGAGGAGTTGTACATGGTCCAGCCCCCTGGTTTCTCTGATGGCACCGGTCGCGTCTGCCGTCTCCGTCGTGCGCTCTACGGCCTTCGTCAGTCTCCTCGTTGTTGGAACGAGGAACTCTCGTCCACCCTTGTCTGTGGTGGTTTCCGTCCCAGTCAGTCCGACCCCTCCCTGTTCGTCGGGGGCACGGCACTCGTGTCCGCCTTCATTCTCGTGTATGTCGACGACCTTCTCATCACCTCTCCTTCATCCTCTGCGATCTCCGCGGCCAAGGGTCTTCTCTCCTCGGCATATCGCATGAAGGACCTTGGCCTTGCAACCATGTTCTTGGGCATGCAGATTAAGCGTCTCCCCGGCTTTCTGTTGGTCCATCAGGAGCGCTATGTCTAGACCCTCGCCGACCGCTTCTCTTCCGTTGTTGACCTCTCCCGTCCTCTCTCTGCTACCTCCTCGCCCATGCCACCAGGCACCCAGCTCGCTCTCCGTGTAGCCCATGACACCGAGTCCGGTGCGCTGGAGTCCGCCGTCACGTTCCAGTCCATCATTGGTGCCCTCACCTATCTGGCTGGCACCACTCGCCTGGACATCGCTTGTGCAGTGAATGTCCTCACCCAGTACGCCCGCGAGCCCCGCACGGCTCACCTGCAGGCAACTGTGTACGTCCTCCGCTATGTCCTCGGCTCTGCCAGGGCTGGTCTTGTCTTCCAGGCCGGATCCGGTGTGCCGCTCTTGGAGGGTTACGCTGACAGTGACTACGCTCGCGACTCAAACGCTCGCAGCTGCAGTGGCTTCGTCTTTCTTTTGGGCTCTGCTGCTGTGTCATGGCGTAGTGGGAAACAGGGATGCGTGGCTCGCAGCACTGGGGAGGCTGAGTACATGGCTCTGGGCGGTGCTGCCGCCGAGGCCGTGTGGCTCCGTCGCCTTCTCGACGAACACCACCTTCCTACCCCGGCTGTGTCCCTCCACACGGACAGTGAGAGCGGGCTGGCTATTGCCCGGAATGCTGGTGCCCTTCATCGCCACACTAAACACATCAATGTTGAACACCACTACGTGCGCGACGTTGTTAAGACAGGCGATGTCTCTCTTCGGTTCATCTCTGCTCAGTACCAGCTGGAAGACTTTCTCACAAAGGCTCTACACCAGCCTGCCTTCGCCGCGAGTATTGCTGCTGTCGGCCTTTGTACCCTTCCCCCGATGGACTGATGCCCCTCCTTCCTTTCCTGTTCTCTCTGCCTGCATCCCTTGGTCCTATGCTCGATGACCACTTGCATGTCACACCCGCATTCATGCACTCGATACAGGTCTTCTTCACTCCGTGTGTCCATCCCCTACAGGATCTTCCGTACTCGCCGTCCCTTGTCGCCGACCTTGTGTCTCCCGTCGGTCTTCGTCTATTTCCCTGCCTCATTCCTCCCGTTCTCCCCCCTCCCGCACCGTGTATGTGTGCCTCTGGGCGTTGGTGTGCAGGTCCTTGACCACGCGGCCATGTCCCTGGCGGTGTGCTATTCCGCACGCGCTCCTCCGGTCGTACGGTGCCGTTTGGCTGGACGCCTCAGGCGGGGTGCTTCTGGAGGGGCACCTCTGGTGGACTACCTCTGGATGGTGCTCCTTGCTGGATGCCTCTGGATGGACACTACTGGAGGGGCGCTACTGGAGGGGCGCTACTGGAGGGGCGCTACTGGAGGGGCGCTACTGGAGGGGCGCTNCCGACCTTGTGTCTCCCGTCGGTCTTCGTCTATTTCCCTGCCTCATTCCTCCCGTTCTCCCCCCTCCCGCACCGTGTATGTGTGCCTCTGGGCGTTGGTGTGCAGGTCCTTGACCACGCGGCCATGTCCCTGGCGGTGTGCTATTCCGCACGCGCTCCTCCGGTCGTACGGTGCCGTTTGGCTGGACGCCTCAGGCGGGGTGCTTCTGGAGGGGCACCTCTGGTGGACTACCTCTGGATGGTGCTCGCTCCCGGGCGTCCGCCGGGAGCGAGCACCACTGGTGCTCCTTGCTGGATGCCTCTGGATGGACACTACTGGAGGGGCGCTACTGGAGGGGCGCTACTGGAGGGGCGCTACTGGAGGGGCGCTACTGGAGGGGCGCTACTGGAGGGGCGCCACTGGCGGGGTGCCACTGGAGGAGTACTTCTCGAGGGGTGCTCTTAGCGGGGTACGCCTGGGTGATGCCCTCAGCTGGGTGCTGCTGGATGCCTGCTCCTGGGGAGATGCCTCTGGGTGAGGGCCTTTGGCTGGCTGTCCACCGATGGGGTGCTCATGTCTGGGTGCTCCTCTTAGTTCCTCATGGTCTTTGCGCGCTTGTGGTGTGGTGTTCAAGCTTTTTGCTTGGGGCATCCACCCTCGCTTACGCTATCGTGTTAAAGTAGCAAACATTTACTGTCGTTTGGGTTAGCTAGCCTAGTTCAGTCCTTGCCTTCTGCTTGTACGTACTTCTTGCGAGACGTATGTCTACTTACACTCTGAGTTCGTGGGACACGCTCGACGTTCGCCCGAGCTGTGTCACCTGTGTCTCGCGTGGTTCACCACACGATGTGGCGAGCCACGCGAGACCTGGGGTGCGACCCGATAGGGGTCACGCACCCAGGCCTCTCGAGTTCACTTTTCCATTCATCGAACGTAATTTCGCTCTCGATCTATCCTAGATCTCTCTAAGTCCTCAACTCCTCGATCCTCCCCTCACAACTCTCGAGAGCGGCCCCCCCTCACAGCTCTCGAGAGCTCTCCCCCCTCACAGCTTTCGAGAGCTCCCCGTCTCTCACAAGATAAGCGGGACAGTTAGTCCCGCGACTAACTCCCGAGTCCTCCCACCACCCGCCTCCTCCACTCTCCTCCGCCTCTCTCTCCCCGCTCACCTCACCCTCATCAACATGCATATCTGTTATGAAAGCTCTAGAATTGGATTCAGTAGTTTCATAACTTGCATATGTAAGTTCCAAAACTGGGTACGGAAGTTCTGTACTTGGGTAAAGATGCTTCAACCTTGAGTACAAAAATTCTGAATTTGGTTATGCAATTTCTAAACTCGGGTGCAGAAGTTCTGAGTTTCTATACAAAAGTCTGGAACATGTGTACAAAAGTTCCCAAATTGCATACAACTGTTCCAAACTTAGTTCTAAACTTGGGTACACGAGCTCTCTCCTTCCGTATGGAATAACCAAACTAGGGTACAGAAGGACCAAACTTGGGTACCGAGGTTCTAAGCTTAGGTATTGAAGTCACTAACTTCACTACAGAAGTTCTGAATTTTCTGAACATGGGTACGATAGTTTCAAACTAGGGTGGAACACTTCCAAACATAGATACTGAGGTTCCATACTTGAGTACAGTACTTAGGTACTGATTTTCTCAACTTTGGTGTGGATCTTAACTTGGCTATAAAAGTGTGAAACCTTGGTCCAGAAGTTTCAGAAATTTATGTATTTGTTCTGAAATTATGTAAGAAACTCTCAAACTTGGATACAAAATTCACGACCTTGAATACTGAATTTCTCAGTTTGGACACGGATGATTGAAACCTGGGTACAGATGTCCTGAAGTTCCAAACAGAGGTAAGAAAGTTCCCAAGTTAAGTATAGATGTTCCAAACTTGCATACTGAGGTACCAAATTCAGGTATAGGATTTCTGGAGTTTCTTATGGAATCTCCAATCTTGGGATTGGAAGTTAGAAACTTGAATATAGAAGTCTAGACTTTGGTAGAGAAGTTCTAAGCTTAGGTATGGAAGTTGCATATTTTTCTTTGTACAGTTTTCGAAATTCAACACAGAAGTTCCAAACTTAGGTACAGAAGTTATGAACTTAGGTACGGATTTCTTGAACTTGGGTACAAAAGTTATGAATCTAAAATGTACGTATGGAAGTTCCAAACTTGGACATGGAACTACCATACTTGGATTCAAAAGTTCAAAACAAGGTTATGGATTTTCCAGACTTGGAGACGGAAGTTCAAAAGAAGATTTTGGAATTTCTGAACTTGGGCACATAGGTACGTAGGTATGGATGTTCCAGACTTGGATATGGAATTCTGAACTTGGGTACAGAACTTTCAAGCGGGTTTACGGAGTTGCAGAAATTGTGTATGGAAGTTTTGAACTTTGTTCTAGAGGTCCTAAACTTAGGTACGGAAGATCCAAATTTTGGTGTGGAATTCCTGAATCAGGTACTAAGGTTTGGGGATTAGATGTGAAAGTTCAAAATCTGGGAATGGAAGTTCTGAATTTGGATACGGAGGTTCTAACATTAAGTGCACTAGTTTAAAACCTAGGGCATAAAAGTTTCAAACTTGAGTATGGAAGTTCCGTAATGGCATGGAGAAGTTGCAAACCTAGGTATGGAAGCTCTACACTTGGATACAAAATTTCTAAACGTGGAAACAGAAGTTCAAAACTTGGGGCTGGAATTTGCGAACAGAGCTTTGGTAGTGAAGAGTGGAACTCATGAATTGAAGTTTGCAAGTTGGGTATGGAAATTCCATACTCACTTATGCAAGTTCCGACCTTGGGTATACAAGTTCGACCTTATCCAAGGAAGTTCAGAACTTGGGCATGGAAGTTCCGAACTTGGGTAAGTTCTAAAATTGGGTACGGAAGCTTTGATCTTGGATGTATATGTTCCAAACTTAGGTACAGAAAAACTGAATGTGGTTTACGGACTGAGATCAGGTTTGAATCTTCCAAAGTTGGAGACAGAAGTTACAAACTTTGTTACAGTGGTTGTGGACTTAGTTGTGGAAGGTCTTCACTTCCACGATGGAAACGTTGAAGATATCTGCTCCGAATCCAATAAGGTCCAGTACCTAATTGGATCTGGATGGGACCAAATCAGAACCTGTTGGGGACAGTCTCCCTGGAGTCATTTTCTGGATCGGTTCAGAACTATTGGAACCGTTTGAAACAATAGCTTTCTCCCGTCTTTCCTGGTCTTTCCTTGGATTAAATCCACGTTGGAAGTTAAAAAAACAGCACAGAAGTGATAACCACATCAGCAATGATGTCCTGCCTTCCACGTATGGCTGATGGCAGGGGCTAAGTGTCATTTACGTGCCATCAGTCATGGATTGACAGGCAGGAAAGATTGGCGGGTTGCACTAACCCATGTCATCAGCGCATCACAACATGAGACACACTGAAGATTTCTGTACGTTGATGCAAATGCGAGCTGCATGAAGCCAAACTGAATTGGCTGGATTTTGGATTCCTGGGAAAAAAAAGAAAAAGATAAGTTCAGATCGGATCCTAAGCCGAACCCACTGGTTAGGTTTGGATCTGATTTGAAAGATTTGGATTGGATTGGATTGGATAAGATCCAATTCGATCCTGGTTCTGAACCTGAATACTAAGGTGCTGAACTTGGGCACGAAAGTTTGAATAATAAAGAGGGAGGTTCCACAATTCTGTATCTAAGTTCTGAACTCAGGTACGGAATTTCCAAGCTTAGGTTTGGAAGTTCAGAGCTTTGGTATATAAGATTCAAAAAAGGTGAAAGATCTCCAAATATTGCTACGGCAATTCCAAAAAACTGAAGTTCTGAAATTGAGTGCAGAGTTTCAAACTTATTTTGTGGAAGTCAAAGATTTGGGTATGGAAGTTTTAATATAGAAGTTTCGAACTTGGGTACCAAATTTGCAAGCTTGAGTACAGAAGATCCAAACGCAGGCTAGAAAAAAATATGAACTGAGGTACATAAGTTATGAACTTGGATAGAGAATTTCCAAACTTGGATGCTGAAGTTCTAAAGATAGGTACGGACATTCCCATCTTGGGTACAGAAGTTCTCAACTTGGATACAGAAGTGCCCAACTTCGATACAGAAGTTCCAAACTTGAGAACGGGAGTTTTGAATATGTGGACAGAAGTTCTGAACTTGGGTGCAGAAGTTCCAAACTTCTGTACACAATTTTTCATTTTAGGTATGAAAGATCTGAAATTTATTACAAAGGCTCCAAACTTTGGTACAAGTGTTCTGATCTTACGTAAGGATTTTCTAAAGCTGAGAACAGAAGTTCCGAACTTGTGTACTGTAGTTCCAGAACTTGGATGTTTTGACAGTTTCAAACTTGGGTATAGAAGTTCCGAACTTAGGTATGGGAGTGTTGAAATTGGGAGTGGAAGTTCTGATTTTTTTTGTGGAATTCCTGAGTTTAGATGCAAATGTACCAGACTTATGTACAGAAGTTATAGACATGAGTAGAAAGTTCTGAACTCGGGTACGGAGGTTGCAGAGTTAGTTATGGGAGTTTTAAACATACATATGTTCATAATTTGGGTATGGAAGTTTCAAAGTTGCATACAAAAGTTGCAGACTTAAGTAGAAACATTCCACACTTGGGTACAGAAGTGTGGAATTGGGTACATAAGTTCTGAACTTAGGTACAGAAGCTCCAAAGTTTGGTAAGAGATTTCCTAAAACTTCTCACATAAGTGCATAGCTTAGGTAGCAAGGTTCTACATATGATTAAGAAAGGTCTGATTTTACTTGTGGAAGTTCTAAAATGAGGTAAAGAAGGTCCATAGAAGTCAAAATTTGGGTATAGAAGTGGTAAAAAAGTTTCAAACCTAGGTAAGAACTTCCTCACCTGGGTATGAAAGTTCCAGACTATCCTACAAAAGTTTTGAGTTGGATCAAAAATCCCAAATATAGGTACGGAAGTTCCAAAATTTGGTACAGATGTTCCAATCTTAGGTTTGGAAGGTCTAAGCTTGGGAACAGTTGTTACAAACCTAGGTAAGAACGTTCCAATATTAGCTGTGAAAGTTCTGAATTTGGGTGCACAAGTTCTGAACTTGGCTATGGAATTGTGAATTTGGGTACAACATGTCCAAATTGGTGTACGGAAGTTTCAAATTCGGTTGTGTCAGCTACGAACTTGGATCTGGAGGTCCTCAACTTAGGCACAGAAGTTCCGAACTTGGGTACAAACGTTCCAAACGTGGGTACAGAAGCTTTCAGCTTGGAGATGAAGGTTCTGACCTTCAGAATGGATTTCTCAAACTTGGCTGTGGAAGTTCCAAACTAAGGTTCAGAATTTCCCAAACATGGTGTGGAAGCTCCTACTTTTGGTAATAAAATTCAAAAAGTCATCGTAAAATTCCAAAACTGAGAAATGTAAGTAACGAACTTGGGTGTGGAAGTTGCGAACTTGAGTAAGAGAGAGAAGTTTGAACTTGGATACATTATTTCTAAACTTGGGTACAGAAGTTCTGAAAATAGATATAGAAGTTCCAAACTTGTATACGGAAGTTCTGAACTTGGGTTCGAAGTTTAAACTTGGGTACATAAGCTTCGAACATCAATACTGAAGTTACAAATCTAGGTACGAGACTTTTGAACTTGGGTTTGGAAGTTCCTAACGTGGACACATAAGTTCCCAACTTGGGTGCAGAAGTTTCAAAGTGAGGTCTAGAAGTTCTGAACATGCGTATAGCAGTTTTTGACATGGATGCAACAGTTCCAAACTCGGCTCAAGAAGTTTCAAGCTTCTGTGCAGAAGTTCAAAACTCAATTACTGAAGTTTCTAACCTGGGTACAAAAGTGTTGGACATACTTTTCCAATGTGCCCTGACAGTGGTGTGTGAATCACGGCTTGTTTGAGCAGCAATCTGAGATGAAGCGTGCACTTTCAAATCACCATACGCTATGTTAGCAGAGTTCGATGGACATTCAGTGACACCCAAATTTCGAAGAACTGGGGATGAATTTTGGTTGGTTATTTTGAAAAAGACCATATGAGAAAATTTATAGTACTAGTCACAAGCTAACGAATCAAACTGCACATAATGTGGACCACCGTAGTGCCTGCTACGTGACTCAGAGTACTCATTGTGCCTCAGTTCTTGTCACAGCACCAACGTGAGTGGCAGGAGCCCGAAGCGCACTAGACCTCAATGAAGGAGCAAACCGCCATTCTGAAGCAGACATGGCTCCAATGAATTATAGGATATCGATGCCAGCATCCCCCAAGGGGTGCCTCGGCCATGATGTACGTGATGGAAGTCGAACTGGTCACCGCTGTTGGATATTGGGTGCCAAAAAAAGACCAAAGTGGGTTGCTCGATAAAAATCATCAGGCACAACAGATTGATATAGGATGTTTTCTTGGTTCTTTCACACTCAAAGGAACTCGATTCGGAGTCCGTTTGAGGGAGACATGGATTTTCAAGGTTTGGTGGGAATGGGTCCGGTTCAAGTGACGGCTCTTTCACTACCAGCCCCAATGACGGCCACAATCATTGGCCAGGGAGGTTTGGAGCGGTCTTCAAGGTAGAAAGGGAGCAGGAGGACCTTCAGAGAGCTTCAAGGAAGGTCCCCACCAAGATTATTGGTTGTGCACATGGCAGGGATGGTAATTCTCTTGCGTGAGAGTGTGACGGCCGCTCATCCCGCTAGGCTAGGAGTGTGCTAGGAGGTGAACTTTGACAGAGTGGTTCTTCCAGCTCCATGTGCCAAATGAGGCGTACTTAGGCTTGTTAAAAAGATGTGCTAATTTATTTTCTCATCCATGAGTCAAACCAGCCATTCGCACTCTCTACACAACCTCACACGCTTCCGTATTTTTGTCTCTGCAACCTATAACTCATCTCTCACATGCAATTGCTCCTGCCTAGGGGCTCTTGGTGAGCTTGGTCACCTCCCTGAGGGCTGCCTTTGATTTTTTCAGTGGTATCAGAGCCCAAACAAGACCTTGCCTTGTCTTTGAGGCATCCCTTGCACACTCGTGTGTGAGAGAGGCCGTTCGTGGGACAACATTGCAGTCAACATGGCAACATCCGCTTCTGTGGTGGCCGGTGTCAACATCGCCAAGTTCGAAGGCAAGAACTTCTTCAACTGGAGCAAAAAAATGAAGATGGTGCTGATGAAGAAGGGAATCTGGAGCCACGTGATTGAGGCTGACTCTGTTGAATCCTCCCTCTCCGCTGCCGAGGCCCGTACCCACCGCGAGAAGCAGGACTGCGCCCTCGCCAGCATCTACCTCCACCTCGCCGAACGGCAACAACACTTTGGCTGTGGCATCCTCACCCCAAAAGATGTTTGGAACAAGCTTTAGTACACGTATGCTTCCAAGTCAATCCTCATGAACATGCAGCTGCGTTGTTGCTTTCAGAACAAGAAGATGGATGAGTCGGGCTCCATGATCGATTATCTCAAGATGGTGAAAGTTTTGGCTGACCAGCTTGCTGCGATTGAGGACACTGTCAAGGAACGTGTTCTCATGCTGACCATCCTCTCTAGCCTGTCTAGCAGCTACACTCCTCTTCTTGTTGCCCTAGACCAACGTGCTGACAAGCTCTCACTTGATGACACGGAGGAGATCCTGATGTTCGAGGAGCGCCGCAAGGAGGGAGAAGAAGGAAGCAGACTGGACGTAACCCTTGTCACCAACATGAGTCATGGGGGTAGTGCTGCATCAACCAACGGTGGCGGAGGTGGAGGAAAGAAGAAGGGAAAGTGCCACTATTGCAAGAAGCCAGGCCATTGGATGCACGAATTCCAGAAGAAGAAGGAAGACCTTGCGGCTGGGGTAGAAGCGGGGAAACAGCCTGACGCCTCCGCCAATGCCGCTGATTGGGAGACTGGATTTGTGAGCACCATCCGGGTCCTGCACATCTCCGCCAACACTGCCTTGTTTTGGATCATTGACTTGGGAGCCACTCGGCACATGACCTGTCGCCGGGAGTGGTTTGTTGTCTATACCGCTATTGAGCCTCGCCGAGTATACATGGGTGACAATCATGTGCAGATGGCGGTGGGAGAGGGTGAGATTTTCGTCTGTGGTTCTGTCGAGGGGAAGCACGTGGAACGTCGTGTGAAGGAGGTGCTCCATGTTCCGGGGCTGGCAGCGAACCTCCTCTCTGTTTCCTCTCTCATCTCCCAAGGCCTGCAGGTCTGCTTTTTGAATGGTGGTTGCACCAACTCAGCACATGCGGGCCAGTTGTTTGCAAAGGCGGACAATGACAATGGCCTCTACCATCTCTTTGTGGCATCGGTGAAGGGAGCTGCCTCAGCAGCAGCTGTGAGAGTGGGAGACAACAACACCAGCCTGTGGCATCGCCGGCTTGGACACCTTGGCTTTGGCGCAATCAGATCCATGGAACAGATGGTGCTCGGCCTACAGCTGAAAGAGGTGAAGCAGCCCGGTGTGTCGGCCTGCGAGAGCTGCATTGAAGGGAAGCAAGCACACAATCCATTGACAAGGGAGGGAAATGCGGCAGCTGAGCTTCTCTCTCTTGTGCACTCTGATGTGTGTGCTCCCATGCCATCATAGCCCTTGTCCGGCAAGCTTTACTTTCTCACGTTTATTGATGACAAGTCTTGAAAGACGTGGGTGTTCTTTCTGTCCGGGAAGGATGAATGTTTTGACGCATTCAAGGCATGGGTGACTGCTGCACAGAATGAGAGTGGCAGGCGTTTGAAGGTGCTTTGTACCGATGGAGGAGGCGAGTACATCTCCAATGACTTCCGCGACTTGCTCAAGAACTGTGGGATCCGACACGAGGTGACGCCACCCGCAACACCGCAGCTGAATGGCGTGGCTGAGCATTTCAACCGCACGCTTATGGAGCGTGTCTGCAGCATTCTCAAGGACGCCAATCTCCTGCCAACATTCTGGGCGGAGGCAGTCAACACCGCTGTGTACCTGAATAACCGGAGCCCGACACGTGCCGTGCAGCTGATGATGCTGGAGGAGGCGTGGACAGGATGCAAGCCGATCGTCACGCACCTAAAGGTGTTCGGGTGCAGCGCATTCGTCCATGTGCCTACCGCTAACCACAACAAGCTGGATGCCAAGGGTGTGAAGACTGCCTCCCTCGGCAATGACACCATGGGATACTGGCTGTACAACGTCACCACACGCAAGATTGTCCGCAGCCGTGACGTGGTATTCAAGGAGGACGTGAAGGGCTGGACATGGAGCCCTACGGAAGCAGTCACTATTGCACTGGCACTTGAGCCAGTGGGAGCTGAAGAGCCTGCAGCTGAATAGGAGCAAGTGGAAGTTAGTGGTGATAGGGCAGCAGAGGGAGCTGAGGAGGTGAAGCAGCCAGCAACCGAAGCAGACAAGGAGGAGCAGCCGAGCAAGCAGCAACAGCTGCCAAGGAGGTCTGCATGCCTCAACCATGGTGCAGATGGTCCTGTGGAGCCGCTGTGGTGATCCGAGCGCCTCGTAAGCAAACAGAGGCTGCTGGAGGAGCCGCTGAACCTGTGCACTTTTTTTATCTTCACAGGAGTCTTCTGACCTCGAGCTCCTCTTCCTCACCGTCGCTGACGACCCAACGAAATTCAGTGAAGCCATGCGCAATGACAATGCAGCAGACTGGCGTGCCTCAGCAGATGAGAAGTACAAGGCACTCATGAAGAATGAGACCTGGACCCTCACAGAAGCTCCACGTGGCAGCTGGGTGATTGGCTGTAGGTGGATCTTCCAGACGCAAGTGCGGTGCGATGGTAAGGTGCTCAGGTACAAGGCACGGCTGGTTGCAAAGGGGTACCCGTAGACTGAGGGTGTAGATTACAACAAGACGTTTGCACCCGTCGCAAAGTCTCCCTCCATCCGTGGAATCCTTGCTCTTGTCGCTGCCATGGACTGAGAGGTGCACCAGATGGATGTGACGTGTGCATTTCTGAATGGTGACCTTGAGGAGGATGTGTACATGGAGAAGCCAGAGGGGTATGTGGTGGAAGGGCAGGAGGAATATGTGTGCAAGCTTGTGAAGGCACTCTACGGCCTGAAGCAAGCGCCGCGTGCATAGTACCACAAGATTGATGAGCAGCTGGCTAGCCTTGGTTTTGTGCACAGCAAAGCAGATCTTGCAGTCTATGGGCGCACACAGGATGCAAGCCAGGTCATCATCCTACTCTATGTTGATGAATTGCTTATTGCCTCTGAATCAAAGCCTTTCCTCAAAGATTCTAAGCAGTCCCTTGCAGCCAGGTTCGACATGAAGGTTATATGAGAGCTGAGCTACTACCTGGGTCTCCAGGTGAAGCGGGATCGGTAGCAGCAGACCTTGGAGCTGTCGCAGAGCACTTACATGAGCGACATTGTCAAGCGCTTCAACATGGGAGGTGCACGGAAGGTGGCGACACCGCTTGAAGAAGGAGCAAAGCTGAGCATCACGCAGGCTCCTCACGGCACGCATCATAGCAGCCGCATGGAGGAAGTACCATACCAAGCAGCAGTCGGGAGCCTCATGTATGCAGCCATCGGCACGGGCCTCGACATCAGCGAAGCAGTGGGAGCAGTGAGCAAGTTATGTGCCGACCCGGGTGTGCCACATTGGGAGGCCTTCAAGCATGTGCTGCGCTACCTCAACAGCAGCAGTAGCCTTATCCTCACCTTCAATGGCAAAAACAGCCCCATCCTCATTGACTACAGTGTCGCAGATTGGGGCGGAGATCTGGACATAAGGAGATCGAATAGTGGTTTTGTGTTTTTACTTGGAGGAGCAACAATCAGCTGGAGGAGCAAGAAGCAGGAGAGTGTTGCTCTCTCCTCCACCAAGGTAGAGTACATCACTTTGAGCGAAGCAGCAAAGGAAGCAGTGTGGCTGCGTGAGCTACTGGCAAGTCTTGGACAGCAGCAGACAACTGCAACAACCATCTACTGTGACAACATGAGCGGCATCGTGCTCACAAAGAATGCAGAGTTCCACGCCCGCACCAAGCATATCAACCTGCGCTACCACTTTGTCCGCGAGCTTGTGGCAAAGGAGGTGGTGCAAATCAAGTTCTGCCCCTCAAGCATGATGCTGGCAGATTTCCTGACCAATCCACTGGAAGCACATCGCTTTCAGCAGCTGAGGGCACAGTGTGGACGTGTGATTTTTATTCTCGCAAAGTGGGAGAATGTTGGATATTGGCTGCCAAAAAAGTGACCAAAGTGGGTTGCTCGATAAAAATCATCAGGCACAACAGATGAATAGAGGATGTTTCATCCTCTATTCATCTGTTTCCTCTGCTTTTTCCTGGTTCATTAGCACTTAACAGAACTCGATTTGGAGTCCGTTTGAGGGAGATTTGGATTTTCAAGGTTTGGTGGGAATGGGTCTTTTTCAAGTGACGGCTCCTGCACTACCAGCACCAATGACGGCCAGAATTATTGGCCAGGGAGGTTTGGAGCGGTCTTCAAGGTAAGAAGTTGGCAGGAGGAGCTTTAAGGAGCTTCAAGGAAGATCCCCACCAAGATTATTGGTTGTACACATGGTAGGGATGGTAATTCTCTTGTGTGAGAGTGTGCCTGCCGCTCATCCCGCAAGGCTAGGAGTGTGCTGGGAGGTGAACTTTGACAGAGTGGTTCTTCCAGCTCCATGTGCCAAATGAAGCGTACTTAGGCTTGTTATAAAGCTGTGCTAATATACTTTCTCATCCATGAGTCACACCATCCATTCACGCTCTCTACACAACTTCATATGCTTCCGTATTTTTGTCTCTACAACCTATATCTCGTCTCTCACATACAATTGGTCCTGCCTAGCGGCTCTTGGTGAGCTTGATCACCTCCCTGAGGGCTGCCTTTGATTGTTTCAACTGCAGCATTATTCTTTTGCCAGTACCGAGTCTGCTGTTCAAACCCGGATGGCCAGCATCACGTCCAGACTTGGATACAAAAGCTTTGAACTCCGGTATGGAAGCGTTGAACATGGGTACCAAAGTTCCCAACTTGAGTATTGAGACTCTGAAAATACCTATGGAAGTCCCAAATTTGGGTATACAAGTGCAACCTTAGGTAGAAAGTTCTAAACTTTGGTATGGAAGTTCCAAACTTGGGCACGAAATTTCTAAACTTAATTTTGGAAGTTCTAAACTCGGAAATGGAAGTCCTGAACTTGAATACAATATATCATTAGATAGGGAAGTTGGAACTTAGGTACGGACATTCCGAACTTTGGTACGGAAGTTACAAGATGAGGTACAAAGCCTCTGAACTTAGGTATGTTAGTCCGGTTCTTGAGTATAAAAGATTCAAACTTGGGTGCCGGAGTTCCAATGTTAGTTACAGAAGTGCCAAATTTGGGTATGGTCGTTTCAAACTTGGGTGCGGAAGTTCCAACATGGGTACCAAAGTGTCCAAGTTGAGCACTGAAGTGTGAAGCTTCGGTACGGAAGTTCCACGCTTGTGTGTGGAAGTTCCAAACATAAATATGTAACTTCTGAACTTAGGTAAAGAGCTTCAAAAATCATGTACAGAAGCTTTCTACTTGGGTACAAATGTTCCAAACATGGGTATAAAATTCCTGAACTTGGGAACGGCAGTTAAAAACATGGGCATGAAAGTTTTGAAACTGGGTACGGAACTTGGGCTTATGTACAGAAGCTCTAAACTTGGGTGTGGAAGTTCTGAACTTCGATACTGAATTTTCAAAATAATCTGAAAATGTTTCAAACTTGGGTCTGGAAGTTCTGAGCTTTTTTGTAGAGCTCCTGAAACTGGGTACAAAAAGTTCCAAACTTGGGTACGGAAATTCTGAGCTTGAGAATTGAAGCTCCAAATTTGGGTATTACAGTTCCAGCTTTGAAGATTGGATATGGAAGTTCTGAATTTGAGTGCCAAATTTTCAAGCTTACAGGTTCTGAACGCAGGTACAACAGTTCCGAAGGTATGTAAGACGAAATAAAGATGCGGAAGTTTCAGACTTTGGTATGGAAAATGTGAACTTAGATCCAGAGGTTCCAAACTTAGGCATTGGAGTTCCAATATTAAGGTTTGGAAGTTATAGACTTCAATCTTAAGGTAAGGAAGTGTGAAACTTACCTATGGAAGTTCCAAATTTGGGTACAGAAGTTCTGTCCTGAGGTAAGGAAGTTCTGAGCACAGGAAGCTCAATGAAGACATGTACATGGCATCGTGGCTTCACTGAGAGCGAAGGTAAATTGTGGCTGCTGCAGAAAACCTTCTGTGGCCTGTAGCAGCCGCCTAAATTCTGGAACAAGGTTATCACCTTCACTCTGGAGAAAGGAGTGTACCGTGGTAGCAAGGTTGACCCTACACTGTTTGTGAGTCCACCCACAGCACCCTTAGTGGCCATCTTGGTATGCATTGAATATTTTCTCATTGCCTTGCTCAAGGCAAATTCCATAAAGGATATGAAGAAGCTCTTCTAGTCTGTCTAGAAGATTAGATACTTTGGAGCCCCTTGTGTCTCCCTAGGAATGGAATTCGTGCGGGACCAACGGAGTCGTCTCCTGGAAGCCCTCCTGGCCGCAGGACCAACCACTTCCATTCCCATTATGCAATTCAAGAAGAAGCTACAAAAGACCCTGGAATATTCGGGGGACACGCTCGATACAAATGACTACCTCCGTGTCGTAGGGCCTTTGATGCATTTAAAGACCAGCAAGCATATTGATGTTACATTTTCTGTCAGATTATTTCCAAATGAATTTCAGTGTCCTCGAGTGCTACATCTTGAAGATATCTGTTTTATTGTACAGTACACGCTTTCAACAACACATGTAGGCTTGTGCTATTGCTCACAATCCTCGGCCGTTGTTTACGGATATACTCATAACTGGACACACACTCTGGTGCTCTTAGTCAGATTGGGAACATCTCTTTGGATGGAAAACCGTCTCCTAGAAATGTGGTAGGCAGGGCTATGGAGTAGAAGCTCGAGTAAGGTTGGTTATGTTGCACTTGAAACTGATACGTGCAAAAATTTTCAGCTGAATTGACAGCTTTAACAACTTTGTTTTCCATTTACTGTATCGCTCTTTGTTGTGACAATCAAAGCACCCAATCGATTGCTGATTACCATGGCATGTACTACTCTCGCACAAAATGATTCACCTTCTTACATCATTTTATACGTGATCAAATTGCAGCAGGTGATGTTCCATTCATGTTGGTTGATGTCCTTCATATGCGTGATGAAATTGTCCTGTTTTCCTACACAGGTCTGGAGGTTTGCACAGTGCTTGAAATCAACATCTGTCTGTTTTAATTGAAGCTAGATGTCAAGAGAGTTGTAGAGGTTTGAACCACTTCAATCAGTTCAGAATCGATTAAGCTACGGACATTGAAAAGTTTGCGGGACTTGTGAGTTTTAACACTTAGCCAGATTGGGGTGCCAGATTACGCTGCATTTTTCCAGTGGCGGATTCTGAAGCCAGATTTCTCCACAGTAGTGAAAGCTGTTACTGGCTGACTTAGCCAAAATCCAAGCTCAGGGTCCGCAACTCCGTAACACAGTTTCTTATTTCAGGGACTGCCAAAATTCTGTCTGAAGGTCTGCGGACATGTTTCAAACCCCGTCAAACCCAAGCACCAAGTTCAATAATCATCGAACCGGGGTGCTTCCAAAGGATGCAAAAAGTGGCACAAAATGTTCATTGGAGCTCCTGCACCTTGAGAAAGGCTACTCCGTGAAGTGGCCCTCATGCTAGCATAATGCTGACTGGGAGAGCACGTACGATGCACGCCACAGCTCATAGCGGACGCTATACTCAACTGTCTCACGTGTAGTTTATTATGTTCCAAAGCTCTTGGATGGCCCTAAAACATCATTGAAGTGTTCCTTGTCATAAGAATTAATAAAACTCTTCCTCGACTCTTTGTAATCTGGGTGTCTCCAACATATGCTGAAATTCTACTCACATGGCATGCAAAAACCAGAAACCACACATTTCACCTCAGACTCTTGCACAATCGAGCCGTGAACCTCGCAGATGGTCAGGCCACATTGGAACAAGTTTGCAACCAATTTCTGAAAAAAGCACTGGGATGTTCAAGGCTGTCGCACATGTTTGACAAACTGTTGGCCTGGCCGGTGATCATGATAGTGCCTGATAGACGTGCTTGGTTTGCTTTCCCCGTATTCCTCTTCCAATTGTGCAGTGTTGTGTTTTGTTTTTGTTTCTTGCTCTCAGTGGTCTGTGGGCATGAGTTTCCTAACATCTGCAGGTCATGGGAATGCTTTTTTCGTTTGAGTGTTCATAGACACAAAGTGACCTCTTGACTTGGCATGTGACTCTAATGCCGCCGGTGACTGAGACAGACCCGTGATGCAGCTGACCAGTTGGCTCAAGGGACATGCTACACATGTCTAGGTTGGGCCCCAACATCTCAAAGGGTCCTTCTAGCCGTGTCATGATTGCTTCCAACCACTTAGCATATTCATGTCCGTGATGGAGGGAAATCGGAGACACTTAGTGCTAGTGCTATGGTGTATGCTACTCTCATATTTGCATGCTAGGTTCTGCATGGTGATTGTGAGTTTGTGTTGGGTGCTGCATCCCAGGAGAAATGCTGTCAGATTTTTCTCGTCTAGTGTTGTTCCACCTGGATTCAATCCAGATCATGCAATCTTGATCCCCCATAAGCGAGCTGCTCGTGGGGGAGTGAGCGATCTTGCAAGCTAGCTCACTCAAACGCGATCTCACTTGCATGGACTCTAGAAATTCACAGGTTCATGGGGGAGTCTTCTTCTTTTCACTGTTGTACCCTGGTCCAAAGATTCACTATGACCACTCGGCTCATGTCCATCCACATGCATATCCCTAGAGGAGGACGTGGAGGACGTGGGCCAAAATGGCCACATTTTGGCAGGGGCTATCATTAGTAGGATGACTGGAGAGCTGACTGTAGATGCTAAATTGATTGCAGGTAACTCAAGCCCACTGGCAAGACTGTGTTGATGAACATTTGGTGAATTCTCCATCTAAACATCACATGAAGAGCAAGTTAAAATAGCATATTGTATTATTTTACTTCTTGGTTGCATAGGCTAATTCATTTTGTTTCTTGGTTAAGCGGTAAAACAGCAACTGTGATTGTTGCAAGTAGGGTGCTGCTGGAAAGGTTTCAGCAGCTCAGGGGCGAGTTCGACCCTCGGGGTTGCAAAATGTTTTGCCGCCACCAAGCACAAAGTTGGAGCGCAGTTGGTGGTGGTGGCAAATTCACGAGGATGTTATTGGCAGCTTAATAGGTGGCACCTTCTTCTTCCTTATTCTCCTCATGCATAAGTCAGTTTTGAGAAAAAAACAGCTGCGTTGGACTCGCAGTGAGCTTGTGCACGTTGTAGTGGGACTTGTGGTTTTTCATTCTTCTCTCTCTGCAATGTATGGACTGTCATCTGCCCAGCGGTGTTACTGGGGGTTCTAGAGAAATCCAGACTGAATGGAACTGTTTCATGAAATGAATGTTCTGAGAGTTGCAAGGGTTTCAACTTTATTAAACTTTTTGGTGCGCCGAGATAGAAATTTCGAAATAGGAGTTCTATAACTCAGGAGAATATCCTGTTTCAGAAATGTGGACAATGGAGGGGAATAAGCATGGTGTACAATTTACAGAACTTTTGTATGGTTTGAAAGAACTAGGATGTGATTCACTGTTTTTGCAAGGTTCAAGCGGTGGTCCAAACTCGCCGGAATGCGGCATGGCAGCAAAGGCGCGGGTGGAAAACCCAGGCTTGCAAGCTGATGTTTCAAGCGTATACAACAAGGCCAACACTGCTAAGCCACCGTTAGCGGCAGATTTGTGGCAGGAAAGGCGGAGTACATCTACACTGGTTGTAGAATCTGTGACATGCCACAACTGCCGCACTTCTTGGCAATGCGATCTGCCGCAGTTTCCTGTAGCAGACCAAGAAAAGCACAATCTAAATGATTTTTTTCTACAAACAAGTGGACAGATAGAAGCAATCTCCTGAAACCAAATTTTAGGGGAACATACAACAAAATTGAGTTCCTAGGAACTCCAGTTTAAAGAAACATTGACACTGCCTGCGCTCTTCCAAGTTCCTACAAACACTAATGACATCATCGTCACCAGCTTCCTACAAGGTGGAACACTTGTTTGATCGTCGTTCTACTGCATTTCCAATTTTCATCAACGAGCAAAGTTACAACCACCATATGGCACACGGTACCCTGTTTTTCTCAGAGGAAGTGGTGCTTGTTGCCACATCCCATTTCCGGCCGCCAATCACACATCGACAAAATAGAGCCTTGCAAGTTCAAAACATCAATAGCACACGACAGGGCAGCCAAACAGGAAACAAAACAGTGGTCAAAATTTGAAAAAGATTGACTTTAGTTGACAGAAACATTGAGCGAACATCACTAACATGTGGTTGAAAACAGAATAAAACAGCGTCATTGCACCATATGGATGTCGAGAGCACGTGTGTGGCTGTGCCGGGCAGAGAAACAGATCGTCAAGAGGGAAACACAAACTTTAAAAAGTAACAAATATCTGGCAATTTTTTGGCAAGGAAGTCACTTGCGCTTGTTCGAACTTGGTTCGGGGTGTTTGGGAGTGTTGCTAGTAACACCCTTAAAAACACTCTCATTTTTCTCCACCACACACTACAAAGTAGGAGAAAAAGCGGCTACCATGTGCGTGAACGGAGTCGTCAGAACGGAATGGACAGCCATCATGGAAAGTTCTACTATTTTGGCTGTCATATCCCCCGTCGAACTCAAGTTCCACGGGAATCGATCTTGCCCCAGGGTCCATGGGTCACATGTGTATGTTTGAACTGCTTGAACTTTCGCAGAAATGACTACATGGACTCCGTGATACGACCGGGCTGACCAACGTGAACCGAGGTGAATGGGTTCGAGTCCAGTCCTCATGATTCACACATTTTTCTGCAGACGGCCAAATAGCGCAACCGATGAAGGTTATTTCTTAGTAATGGGGGTACAAAATCTGCGGCAGAGTAAGCGGCAACGTCTGCGGCAGGATCTGTCGCAGGTACTTTTCACCCGCATTTCCTGCTGTGCAGCAGTTCGTCAAGGCTGGACCACCGACTCAACCTGCTTTTTCTATGTCATGGATTGTAGAGGGATTTAGAGATATGCTGTTGAAACAAAGAGTGTGTTTCCATTGATCACGTGATGGGCTTCGAAGGCCCGGCCAGATTTTTGTTCAAACAGGACGGTCTGGATGGGCAGGATTCGTACAGCCACCCATCGCGATGGCCTCCCTCCCAAGTCGACATGGGCCCACACCTTTGAGTGACACGCATGAACTGTGGCCTGCTTGCGTGACCATGGCCGGAAGTCTACCTTTTTGTTTCCCGCAATAAACCCCAGTGCATGTTTTTGCGCATTTCTGGCGTCCATCAAGGTCGCCCAAGCCTCGAGGCTGATGGGGTTCGATGGTGTCTTGAGAGTGACGAACACTATCATGTTATCGACAGGTCAGTAACTTTATATTGAGCGGGAGACAATCTCCTTGGGTGCATGTACGGATTGGACGATTGAGGTTGTTGATTTCCTGTCAATCTTCCGTTCTCATGCTTTTTTTTTAGCGGTGCTAAACGGGAGCCCCATCACGTGGTCAATAGAAACACACTCAAAGTTTGATTATGGGAAGTTTTCTAGAAATTTTTTGAGTACTATCTCTGCCTCAAATTGAGTTTTAACTTGGACGAGTTCACCTTCTTCTCGTACATGCATGGATCCAGTGTCAATGGT
Source organism: Penium margaritaceum (assembly GCA_023375785.1). NCBI lineage: Eukaryota > Viridiplantae > Streptophyta > Zygnematophyceae > Desmidiales > Peniaceae > Penium > Penium margaritaceum. The sequence continues at coordinate 19,297 of SZWC01012185.1, read as the reverse complement.
CAGGTAGCGCTGAACCTAATCATCGTAATAAACAGGGCATGTTTGGATGTCAACACACGCTCAGAACCTTTGGAATGTGTGGTCACACAGCCATTTGGTCACACCAGGTTGGTGTTTGGATAAGTGGTGCCGGGCTGTACTAGCGACAGTACTAGGTGGACATATGTAAGGCCGTTGTGCAGTCCGTCCGAGAAGGTCAGTCAACCATACCAAGTCAGCTGTGTGGCCACACGGCTGTGCTGTCCCAGACTTGTGGTGACATTCAAAGCAACCCTCAGATTTCTTGTAGATTTCTTGTTTGCCATGGACAACACACATGCATCAAGAGACGCAAGCCCAGTAGTTTCAAGTCTTTCATGTCAGGACTGCCATATGGCCATGGGCGCTTAGGGAAATGATACGTTCATAATCATAGCCCGCGGGCCGCATGCTGCGGCACAGGATTAGGCAATTGAAATTATTTGCTTACTTCAAACTATTTCCTGGATTCAGTCTCCATGGGTTAAGAGGAGGACCTGCCCCCGGCCATTCCTCCTCCCCTCCCCACCACAATCCTCCCAACAGGCCTGTTTATGACATCGGACACAAATCATGGTACAAGTTGAGACACACACACGAGTCAGAACCGGAAGTTTCCAGGGTAGTTGCTGCATCGAAGGAGCACCCCTGCGCTGGACCTGACCGGCTGCCCATACTGATGCCACTTGCAGACGCAGAGGTAGCCCTGGCAGGCAGGCACGTACGCCCAGTCGCTCCACGGCACCTTGCACACAGACCCGGGCCTCTTTGCTACCGCAAGCCGGCACACGTGGCACAGGCTGGGTGGTCCAGCCGTCGGCTTGCATGGCGTTGGACCGGTTGGGGCTGAGGGCAGGCGTGGAGGAGGGCTGGACCTTGGCGCCGGAGGGGGTGACGAAGGAGGGCTCGTGGGTGGCTGAGGGCTGAGGGCAGGTGGAGAGGGGGAGGCTGGTGGAGGGGGGCTAGGAGGGGGAGGAAATGAGTTGGGGCTTGATGGAAGAACATTAGGGATAAGTGCAGGAGGGCTGGGGCTAG
>SZWC01012185.1:0-18122 GCA_023375785.1 Penium margaritaceum | reverse complement strand
CCAATGACGCTGAAACCGTTACCTGTTATCAGGCAGGGGCCGTTGTCCGGGAAGCACAGGCACACCCCGGCCACGTCGATGTACTGGAAGTAGACGAAGCCTCCCACGCGGCAGGCCTTGCGGCACCCATCCGTGCTCCTCGTCACCATGCTGCCGTACGTGAAGCTGCCGGTGATGGCGTAGCCGGTCTGGTCGCAGATGGGACAGAAGTTCTCGCCCAGGCAGTCCTGGGCGAGGGCTCCACTTCCGCCTCGGTGAACGGTCAGCAGCAGGAGAAGGCAGAGCGGCAGTGCCAGCGGAGGCGGCAGGAGACGGCCTGTCCTGACGCTGCTCCCCCTCGTGCCTCCCCTCCGTCTTGTGTTTCCGAAACGGAAGGAGGGGCAGTCGTCGCGCCGAGCTGATGACGCTGTAGGGCCGGCTCCGCCCAGGAATGCACGAGCCATTGCAAGGCGGCGCTGATTGCTCTGCACGAAAATGTGGAGGAGCAGAGGAGACACGACAGGGAGTGTTAACTGGTGGTGCGGCAATGTCGGTGGAAAGTGAAGTGGAGTGCAACTAAGGAGCGGCAAACGGGATCCTGGAGTCGCCCACATGTAGTTTCTAATCCCGCACAGCGCGTCTCGAGAGTGTAGACTACGGCCGCGTTTATGCGCTTCGAGACAGGGTCATCCCCCATCCTTGTGCAATTTCCAGGAAGTTTACTACTTGGGCCCACTAGATTTCAACGAAAGCAACATTTTGTTTCCATTTCGACGAGACCTACTGCAGAGTATTTGCTGTGACGGGTGCTGCGCCGGTTTCCAATTTGCCAAATTTAAGTTTTCGTCACATGTGAACAGAACACAGCAGATCATTTTTTAAACGTCGCAAACCCATTTCCAATGTGAATGAGACGTTTGAAGCCAGGGGACAGAGAGAACACGTCAGGGGGCACGGGGTCAGAATGAACGGCATTGTTTAATACGCGTACATGGAGACATGGATCATTGATGGCTGCAAACCCTAGGCCCCCCCCCCCCCCAACACTACCCGGCCGAACGGCATGTGAGCCTTGAAACCCTAGTTTCAAGGCAGGTGACGCAACTCTGGCATTGCCAGCCAGCTCTTCAACAACTGGTGACGGCGCATGGTCATGTCTGTCATGCGCCTACGGAAATCGGTTGATGTATGGCGGGCGCGCGAAAACGCGCGCTCACAGGATGCGGATGAAGCCTGTGCCGCGAGCATGTCCATTGCTGCGGCATGGTGAATGGGGAAGGTGTCTCTGTTTGCGGCCCAGAATGCAAGGACATCGGCATTCTTGTCGATGTTGTCCATGGTAGTATACTGGTCCACCTCAGCCTGTAGGAAACGGCGCTCAGGGTTCGGCTGCGCAAACACTTGGGCGCGGCGGCATGTACGACGTGCTCGTCCGCCGCCACGGACAACGGTGATCTCCTCGGTACCCGCCTGCGACGAGGAGATGTTCATGTGTGCGTAGTCGTGGGGGCGGTCCTCGTTGTCCAGGGCGGCCGTCTGCCTCCTGGCAGCAAGTCGGGAGGACGCACGGACTCCTGCTGCGACCACATTGGCCTGCTTGTCTGCTGCTAACGCGTAGGCCCCGCGGATGTTGTCGAGCACGTCATCATGCGCTGCAGCCCGGGGGGACCCGGGAGGACTGTCTTCCGGTGCATCCTCCGCCGGTCCGCTAGGAACGCCTGCACCGCGACGCACCAAGTCCGCGCCACCATCGCCGAGGAACATGTCCAGCATCTCCTCTGCCACATATGGCAGTTGTCCGGTAGGCGTTGCGGGGATGACGGTGTCGTCGCAGTTGCCGTCGGAGTCGTAGCCGTCCTCGCGAAGAGTAGCACGACGGCTTGCGAGGAACTCATCTTCGTAAGGCTCTAGGAGGAGCAAGACGCTTTGCATCACGTCGTCAGGGTGCACGTCGCCGTCGTCGCCGGCGTACGTGTCCTCAAAGTACCGGCGGTTGAAACGGGGGTCTAGGTATGTGCCGAGGTACTGCACCTCGCTGGTGTGCGAGTAGTACCGCTCGATGTAGGCGCATGCCTCGCGCAGCACCGGCGCCATGGCGGCCTGGACGGCGAGGAGTTCTTCATTGTCATCGAGGAGCTCCGACTCTGCGTTGCGGGAAGCAGCTGCCTCCTTGCACAACCGTGCATGTGACTGCACGTGGTTGAGCAGCTTGTTGTAGTACGGAATAGGCAGGCCGACAGTGGGGTAGGTGTCGGCACTGACGTCGTCGCTCATCTTTTTGAACGGGTCCAGCACCTCGCGCCGCATGCGGATAGTGCTCCACTGGCAGGTGGAGAGGAGCATGTCGTAAGCACCCACACTGTTCAGCCACTGTTCCAGTGGCTCGCGTTGGCTGTGAGCGACTTGCAGCATGTAGACGGTGCTGTTCCAGTGCGTGCGCGAATCGAGCTTCAGCTTCCAGTACGGATAGTTGTAGTTTTCGGCGAAAAAATCCTCGACGGATGCTTCCCGCTGCGGTGACCTGTTGATGAAGTTGACGATGTTCCGGATGAGGCAGACGATGCGGTCAACTTCGACACAGTCGAGAACCTTGCCGACGCCGAGGTTCAAGACGTGGGCAAAACACCGCAAAAAATGCCCGTCGGTGAAGTTGGGACACGATGCAACCACGTGGCGAATCATTGCCACGTTGGCGGATGCATTATCCATCGTAAGGCAGTTGACACGGCCCCACAGCCCCCAGTCGTCGACGATGTTGCGGAAAACGGTGAACAGCTGCATGGCGTCATGGGTGCAGTAGAGGGGTTCGAAGCCGATGACGCAGCCGATGAGGCGGTATTGGTAGACTCCGTGAGCCGTCACCGCGATGAAGCTGTCGTTGGCTTCTGATGTGAAGCCGTCCATACAAAACGACAGCCGCCCACTACAGCTGTGGAGTAGCTCGTGAGCTGCGTCGCAAAAGCGAGGATAGGCGGCTGTGATGTCGCGTGCGATTGTCTTCTCCGACATGAGTTCTGCAGCCGGGTTCGCGTGTTCAACCGCTTCCTGTAGCCACTCCGATTCGACGACGGTGTACGGGAGGTCCTTCTCCACCACAGCATTCCAAAAGTAGCTGCAAAAGTAGGAAGGGTCCCACACGGCACGCGAACGGGAGAGAAGTTGGCGAGTTTCGTCCATGGGGATGTCGGTCACCTGCCGGAGCAGTCGGCGAGTTCCACGACCAGATGATGCCAGCAGCTGTGCTTCGCAGCGATGGAAGACGGTGATGTGACCCCACATGCCAGACGTGTTGCCGCGGCGGACGCTCAATGTCCGTTCGACGTTGGCTCTATCGCAGATGCGACATTGGACGCGGTCGCCATCGACGGGGTAGAAATAGCTCCAGCAGAAGGCTCGCTGGCGGCGAGTGAGGGATGTCGGCTCCTCTTCGCTTCGGAGCTGGTCTTCAGGGGGCTCTCTCCGGACACGGCCGGACAAGATGGGCTGGTATGCCATTTTCCTGCATGGAGCGAGCACATGGACGTCAGCGAGTCTCACCATGGAACATGAGGGGTTGAGGCCAAATACAGAATTAGACATCGGAGGCAGAAACCGGGGCCAGGGGGGGAAAGCTCACCTGGTGAAGTGTCACGAAACGAACGAAGTTCATGCACGAAAATGAAAATATCCGCTCTTTACGCGGATTTTCGGGGGCACTACTGTTACAGAAAGTGCGAACAGCACGGGCATACAGCAGTTTACTTCCCTTAAGTGCTGTTGAAGTCGAATATCCGTGCCTCACTGGCAACACGAGACAATGAGGCATGAAGCCAGTGCTGTGAGGGCGAGCGAGGCCCTCTAACAGCGTACACATGTGGGTCCAAAAAGCATTAAACTGCCTTGGTAGATGCTACTCCTACGTTTGCCGAATACGAGAGGGACAGGAAAAGACATTTTTTCTCAGTGCCTTCCCCTGTTTGCTCCATAAGAAACTGCCCGTCTGTTCCATATTTTCCTGCGACGTCATTGGTCCGCAACCTATCCGGCTCGCTTGTGCGGAGGGACGGCACGCCGTCAGATTCGGAAATCCCCCCATGGCCGTCGATGCATTGGAGCAACAACACGCACATATGCACTTCGGATCGTCGAACCCAACCCGGGTACACCATTATCTCCCCTAGCTGCGCGTGTTCTTGCACAACGCAGACCGGGTCCGGTCGTATCCGCCTCCACGAGGAAGGATGCAAACCGATTAGTCACAAACCAAAGGGTTAACAACCTTTTATGAATAGAACATTTATGCACGGTGATGCAATCGAACACATCCATGATCGTGTGTCATAGGGTTTGGTCCACTTTCGCTATCAAAGAAGACCATGTAACACGTGAATGGTTTTACTCGGTTTGCATCCTCTCCCGTGATATGCGGCCGGTTCAGGCCAAATTTTCGACACTTTTAACCCTTCCGCACGTGTGACTTGGAAGTAGATCGACATAATTCCATCAATCCCAGTCGCCATTGGCCCAATATTTCCAAACTAAGGTTCACAATGCAAATGGATGACAACTGCTCTACATCATCCATGCCCTACGTTCCTGCGGGATCGTACAATCCCGTTGTCCGGCGGCAGACGTGGCGCGCACTCTCGAAACAGTCTCGACTCGCCATCACACCTCGAACTAGTCTCGTGGCGCCGATCCCGTTTGCCGCTCCTTAAGTGCAACGAAATACATGCGACACTGACACGTGGACAGGGTCCCTGTCCACGTGTCACTGACACGTCGACAGGGTCCCTGTCTACGTGGCCCTGAGGGAAGTCACAGGGAGTCTCCGTCACGTTCAGGGACGCTCCCTGTTCACAGGAAACGCCCCTGTCATTTTCCTGGAGGGAAGTAAGACACGTAGGTGGGATGGGTCACCATGTCACGTCACGTCACTGACCGCCAATGTCGATGCATACCCGGTACGGTCCCGAGCCGCACTTTGACAAGCGTGCATCACTCGCGACGCGCAGCTCGTGTGCCAGGGCTGAGGAATGTGAACGTGGGGAGCGAATGCCGAATGCACAAGCGAGAGTTCGTTTTCTGGACGTGGACGGCATACGCGAGAGTCAACAAGAGGGGAGTGGGTCGGCGGCGCTAATCACCGGCGGTGATTCACCGCTGTCCAGTTGGGCTCGGAGTCGCGTGTGTGCACTCGTGACCTGTGTGAGGCGACTCTGGCGGAAGGTGCGAAGCATGGCGGGCCAGGATAAAGGACTCCTCAGGCACTCACCCGTCAGCATTGACGGCGGGGGCGAGCTGGAGGCCTGCGTACCTTCTTGTGGGGCCGACGCCACAGAGAAGTGAGAGAGGAGGCCACGGCCCCAGGGGCGTAAACGCTAGATGCCGGGCACCCAGTGTCCCGCAGCTGAAGAGGAAGCGCTTTCAGTCACTTGCTACCATGTACCAAGATTACAAATTCGACAAATTGCCTCTCAACACTAGCCCACAGCCACAGCTTTGTGCTTGTCTCGAAAACTTCTGTCGGCATAGCGGTGGTGCGGGTCCAAGCTTGGATGCTCCGGAGGCAGCATCGTGCCGCATTCGTGTTGAGCAGCAAGTCGCCGGCGGCGGTGGTGGGGGCGGGTCAAAGATTTTCCTCTCTTTTTCAGCCCAGTGGCCTCCTAGAATACAAGATCCTGCACCACTAACTGTCATCGCCTCTGGCCGGGTCCATGCATTTCCGGCTGCTGGCTGCTTGCCAGCCAGCAGCTTGCCTGCCTGCAAGCAGCCGCAGAGACAACGTTATGGATGCTGGCCGCGTCCGCGGACACGCGGTTACCCTGGGCTTCCGAGGCTTGGGTACGGGCTTGCTATAGCCAAAAGGCGGGAAAGGATGGTCGGGGAAGGATAACGGCTGTTATCCTGTTTTCCACGCTTCTCTCACTTACGCAAGCTATCCGCCACTATCAAATGTTATGCCAGTACCGAGGTTAGATGGTGAATAATTAAACATAGTGAACAAATAAACATGCGGGGCGGTGTTGCGTCGCCCAGAACATAGTGTTACGCTGAACGGTGTGTAGATGGTGAATAGCTAGAAGTTGAGAGGCAAAACACGATTTAGAATTTGGGACACTTGATAAATTTGTAATCAGCGGTAAGTGTACTTCGATATCAACTGTCGAAATGATCGAACACATGTATACAAGTATCGAGTTACAAATGAAGTATAGTCGGGGTCTTTGGTCGATTGTCGAGCAACGTGTGCGGAGTCGCGTAGTGAGTGGTCGGATTCGAGAAGGCCCGCCGAGAAGTCAAGGGTATTTGAGAATCAATGGTGAAGATGTGAGATGTATCTTCATAAAATCCAAATTCATCGTGAAGCGCCGAGAAGTCGAACGAAAGTTCATGTCATTTCTGTCTGTAGGTTCACGAGAGTGGTCAACGATATCAGAAGGTTCGAAAATGTCCACTTAGGGCAAGCCAGCTAGCCAGTTTGCCCTCATTCATTGGAGTGAATATCGCAGTTATCGCAACGCGATGGGCTGTTTGTGTATGAACAAAAATGCCCACTCGAGAAGATTAGGGACACGTGTACGTCTGGTATGTAACACTTCCCCCTTTTTTAGCTGCGACGTCCCGACGCGCATGCAGATGTAGCACGGAGACAGTGGTAGTAGCCATCGATGAGATGATCCACGTCTCGGAGATTGTCGTAGGGTTCCCAGCTGTTATGCGTGGCGTTGCAGCCGTGCCACTTCATGCGATATTCTGTCTTCATGCCTCGTCGTTGGTGGTCGAGGATATCCTCCATGACGTACACCGTGTCTTTGTCCACTTGAACGAGAGGTGGAGGAGGGACATCTCTGCCAAGGAACTTCTCTCCGGGGCCTCGGTAATGCGCGAGTTTGCTGACATGGAACACCCGATGAACTTGCATAATGTCGGGGTGTTTGAGTCGCGCAACCACAGGGGTTTGCATGCGCTCAATGTCAAACGGTCCCAACCATCAGTGTTTGAGCTTCAAACATTCGGATCCGCGGAGCTTGATGTTCGCCAAGCCGAGGACTTTGTCGCGAGTGGTGAAGATGTCAACGCTGCGATGTCGGTCAGCTGCTCCCTTCATCACTGCTTGTGTCTTCGCGAGGGTTTGCCGTGTTTCCTCCGAGACATTGATGAAGTCTTGGCGTTGAACATCGACCGCACGTTGAACATCGACCGCACGAATGTTGATGTGGCTTTGTATTCCGGCTGGTGTGGCGGAAAGTTTGCCATACACCACCTCGAATGGAGTTTTTCCTGCTGTAGTAGAAACTGCGGAATTATATGCGATTTTGGCGGTCGGGAGTTTTTATGCCTAATCCATCCCATGAGGCTCTCATAGTGTTTGGTGCAATTGTTTGAACGTCTGATTTTTCCGCTCGGTTTGCCCGTCGGTTTAAGGATGAAACGTTGTTGAAAGTTGAATTCTACTACTGTAGCGAGTCATCAGTTCGTGCTAAAAACGGCTGGTGAATCGATCGTCTCTGTTGCTCGTGATGGTTCTCGATACGTCGTGTAGTTGTACGATGTTTAGAAACATCGTGTTGTTCCCTCAACGGTTACAGCGGTCGTTGTTGGGATAAAGTGGGACATTTTGGAAAACCCGTCGACGACCACGAGGATGGCGTCATATCCCTCGGGTGTGACTGGTACTTCGATGACGAATTCCACGGAGATATCTGCACATGGTTCAGTCGGAATAAGGAGTGGCTGCAGAAGTCAGGGTGGCCTCGTGCGATGAGATTTCTGCCGCTCACATGTGTTGCAGGTCTTGCAGAAGTTGGCCACGTCGGATTGCATCTTGTCCCACCAATAGTTTTTTGCCAGCTTCTTCAACGTCTTTTCCTCTCCAAAGTGTCCACCTGGGCCGGTGTCGTGGCACTCTTCGAGCAGCATTCACTGGCCCCCCGTGAAGGCCAGGTCGGGTCGCGTCGCCACCATGGCGTACATGATGCTTCCCACAACGGACTAATATGGCACACCTGCTATCTCCTCCTTCTCCTCATCAGTGCTCGGCCCCATGCTCGAGCTGAGCTCACATGTGGTGGTCATGGGTGTGCCGATGGGGTTGCACTCCTCCATGTTGCAGCGCTGGAGCATTTCTTGTACGTACTTTGCCTACCCCATCTCTAGCGTGCCTTGCGGTCCCTTTTGATGGCGACGCCGAGGTAGTACTCGAGCTCGCCCATGTCGTTCATTTTGAACCGAACGCCCAGCTGCCGCTTCAGGTTCACCAACTCCTCCATGTCTGATGACACGAGGATGAGGTCATCCACGTAAAGGACCACGATCTGGTGCGACCTCGGCTGCTATCGCACATACACGCTCTGATCTGCTTTGCAGCGCTTGAAGCCAAGCTTGGCCATGAAGCTGTCCACTTTCACGTACCACATGAGTGGTGCTTGCTTCAGCCGAGGGCCTTGCAAAGTCGGCACACCTTCTTTGGCGGCGTGTCCACCCCCTCTGGCACCTCCATGAGGACCTCCTTGTCCAAGTCGCCGTTGAGGAACATGGTTTCACATCCATTTGGTGAACTTCATAGTAACGCACCGCCGCCACCGAAAGGATGGCGCGAATGGAGGAGAACCTCGCCACCAGTGCGAAGGTTTCATCATAGTGTTCACCCTTTCACTGGACGTACTCCTTCGCAACCTGCCGTGCCTTGTACCGCTCCTCCTTTCCCTCATTGGTGAGCTTCCTCTTGAAGATCCACTTGGAGCCGATGCTTTTCGAGCCCTCCGGTCTGTCGATCAGCTGCCAAGTGCCGTTCTCTTCATGGAAGGCGACCTCGGATTTTATGGCTCCCTCCCACTCAGTCCCATCCTTCTTCTACAATGCCTCCTTCATGGTCTCGGGCTCCTCTTGCGCAAAGAACGCTCGAGCGAACCCAGTCCAGATGCCCTCCAAGGTATCATACAGTTTTGCCACCCTCCTTGCGCGTCCACTTCTTTGGGGCTGCTTCTGTTGAGGCTACTGCTGCTGTCGCTGCTGCTGCCATTGTTGCCCTCTTGCGGTGCCACTCACACTACTCTTCTGCTCCCCCTCTCTTAAGGACCGTGGAGATGCGGGCTGACTCCCCGCCTCCTCGTTCAGCTCCACTGCTGCCGATGCTCTGAATTTACTTTCCGACTCGGCTGAATGCGAATTAGCCGCTCCCCCATCCCCGCATGGTTCTTGCCACTTGGAACTCCTCGGACATTACCCGCTTTTGCGATCTCTGGCGTCTCCTCCTCGAGGAGTGGCAGCCACTCCCCCCTGCTTGGAGAGACCCACAATCTTGTCCGTCCAACGGCTGTCCTTGTTGAATGTGACTTCGTGACTCTTCACGATCTTCTGCCTCCGTGGATCAATGAGCCGGCACGCCTTGCTCCCACTCTCATATCTAATGAAGATGCACCGGTGAGTCCGCGGGTCCAGCTTGCCCCGCCCCTCCCGTGCCTACACAACAGCATGTGCAACACAACCAAACGTGTGGAGGTGTGCAACAGTTGCATTCCTCTCGCTCCACACTTCTTGTGGCGTCTTCCACACCTTGGACTCCGCATCTTTTAGCAGCTTCATCAACGTCAAGTTCATGATGTACACCGGTGTCCGTGCCGCTTTGCCCCAGTACCGCTCCGTAAGGCCGGCATCGCTCAACATGGACCGGACCATGTTGAGGATGGTGCAGTTTGCCCTCTCAGCGACTCTGTTCTCCTGTAAAGAGTGGCATATTTTTCTGCCACGCAATCCCCTTGCTCTTCATCCATTACGAGCAGCCATCGTACTCACCGCCATTTTTACTTCGGAACGCCTTCAGCTTCAACCTTGTTTTCCATTCCACTACCGCCACAAACTCCTGCGTGCATGACAAGACATCGCTCTTCCTCGTGATGATGTAGAGGTAGAGCTTGCGGCTGTGGTCTTTGATGAAGGTGACAAAGTAGTGCGCCCCACCAATGGAGGGCTCAAACGGTTCGCACACATCTGTGTGTACCACCTCCAACTTTGTCGATGATTGCGTCCCTTTGCCATCAAACGGCTGCCGCGTCGCCTTGCCGACCATGCACGGCTTGCACACGGCATCCTTGGCTGCATCGAGACTCTTGACCTCAGGACCCAGCACCACTTCCTTCTTTGCCATGTCCCTCACAGTTAAGAGAGCAATGTGACACAGGCAATGGTGCCATAGGTCCAGGTCTCCATCTTCCTTCTTCGTGAGGTGGGAAACCTCGGACCCCGTCCGGCTGCCGAAGATCTTTTCATGTAGCAGGAACAAGTTTTCCTCTCACTTTCCACGTGCAATCACCTCGCCGTCCCTCTCCTTCTGGATGATGGCCTTCTTCTTGTTGAAGAGCACCTCGAGCCCCTTGTCGGTAAGGCAGCTCATTGAAAGCAGATTTGTCCCAAAGTTGGGCATGTGGAGCACTTCGTGAATTGTGCTTGTGACAGCCTCCCCGTAAACATCCACCTCGATGGGAATGTTGCCTTCACAGGCAACCAACTCTTTTTTGCCATTGGCCACCGTCATGCGCCGTTCCGAGGTGTCATAGGTGATGAATGCCGCCCGCTTGCATTGTGTGTGGCGGCCCGATCCGAAGTCAATCACGGAGACTCCCGGATCTGTCAAGCCGGTGGACTCTTTCGCCATCATTGCACGGTCATCCATCTTTCCAGATTTCCCCGGCTGGTCCAACTTCCTGTTGGGGCAGTTACGTGCGTAGTGGCCTTTTTTGCCACACGCATAGCACTCCCTCTTCTTTTCACATTTCTTGGTGTCTTGCTTGGTACCCTTCCCCTTCTTGCCTCCCCCTCCACCTTGAGGGTGGACGGCATAGGCGAAACTCATTTTTGTCCCACTCTCTCTCCCACCACGCCGCATCCATTCATTGCGGACGTACTCAGCCACCTTCAGGTACTTCAGCTCATCGGCGGACCAGCTGCCTACGATGGTGACCACGGGACTCCAACTGTCCGGCAAGGTCAGGAGGAGGATCATGGCTTGTAGGTGAGGGTCGATCTTCCACCCGGTGGCTACGCACTCGGGAGTCAGGGACTCAATCTGTTGCAAGACCTCCATGATTTTGTCGCCTTCGTTGGCTCAGAGGGTGATGATCCTCTTGAAGACGAAGAGCTGGTTAGCGAGGTTGGTGGATTGATAGATGGTGCAGAGTTTCTTCCAGGCCTCCGCGGCCTCCGTGCATCCTTGAATGAGTGAACGCTGTGTTGGAGCAAGCGCATACACCAACAAGGCAAGCGCCTTCTTATTGCGTGTCTTATACGTTTCCACTTCTTCCGACGTCGCGATATCCGGAGGGGAAATTTCTTTACCGTTGACCAGCTCAAGCAGCCCTTGTCATCAAGGTAGACCTCAAACTCCCACCACCACAAGTGAAAGCCAAGCCCGTCGAACTTTGAGACGGCACCGATGCTCTCTTGCTCGGTCGGTGCCATGGCGTGCGGCGGTAGCGTGAACGTTGTAGAGCTAGGGTCCTTCTAGGCACGTGGGCCCATAACCCTTTGTTGGCAGTAGTGGGTGTGGAGATACCCTCAAGGATGCCCAGCTCTCACTGGTTCACGCTACCAATGTGTGGAGTAGCCAATGGACACCAATGGTGAAGAGTGTGGAGTTCAAGGATCACGGATAGGTGTGGGCAGAACACGTCGCATTCAGTAGATCTTAATCAAAACACTTTTCTTCCATTAGCATAGTGAGATTATACATGAATGTTAAAGCATGTGATCTAAGCTTTCCAACGCATCCAATCACGCCCAAAATGGAGCAGTAGAGCCCCCGCTACAGCTGTCAAAGTAACCCTTGGTGGAGCCGCACACGTTGCCTTGATCGCTAGCCAACAGGAGGCGCTTCGACAATGTCTTTGTCGGAGCGCCTTTCCTCACCCAGAAGTCAAGGAAAGTTTCATCCTGGTCAAGGAGGTCCTTATAGTTACCTAATTTATGCCCCTCGTGTATTTGGAGCCCATTGGAGACGAACTCGGATCACTGGTGGTGGATTATCCAGCCACCCAAGGCGGGTACCAGATTCCACCCGTCCAACACCCGATTTTCGGGCTAGGCTAACTTTCAGAATACTCACTCAAATCGAGCGACTCAAACCTCGATCCTGCTTGGAAAACTCCAAGGAATCCAAATCTAAAGTCAGATAAGGTGTTCTACCACTCCTCAGTGGTCAAACCAGGAAGTAAGATCAATGGCACTCATGGCAAGGGACACACCATGTCAACACGTTGTAGTTGTACGGTTCTAATGTCGGTCGTTAAATCTGGTCGGCGGCTGAGTGTGTCCGCCGGGTTGACTTTGCCTGGTCGGCACTCGATTTTGCAGTCGAACCCGGACTGAAGGAACTCCATCCATCGGGTTTGACGTTGGCTGAGATTTGGCTATGTTTTCAGGTATTTCAGCGCGTGGTGGTCGGTGCACACGATACATCGGCAACACTCTGGGTAGTATCACCACGTCTTGAACTCGTGCACGACTACCAGCATCTCCTTTTTGTGGACCACGTGATTGAGTTTTGGTCCCTTCAGTTTTCAAGACATGTAGGCGACCGGTTGTTTGCTGTTTCCATTATCTTGTAGAAGAATTGCGCCAATGGCTTGGTCTGATGCATCTGTAGCCATGACGTAGTCAACCGTTGGATTAGCTCATCGTAGGACTGGCGGCGAGCGTTCTTCAGAGCAGTAAATACTTCTTGTTCACTATCTCCCCACTGCAACTCATTCTCTTTTTGAGTGAGGTTGGAAAGAGGCATTGACACTCGTGCGTAGTCCGACACAAATCGTTGGTAGTAATTGCAGAATCCAAGAAAAACCTGAATTCCTCGAACGTTGGTCGGCGTCGGCCAATCAGCAACTGCTGCCACTTTTTTCCGATCCATGGTGCTCCGTCCACTGCTGATGATGTGACCGAAAAACTTGATCGAACGGCGACCAAAATCGCATTTCGAGAGTTTTCTGAAAAATTTCTCTCTTTGTAGAACTTAAAAAACTTTCCGAAGATGTACATCGTGCTCCTCCTAGGTACGGCTGTACACCAGAATGTTGTCAAGGTACACAATGACAAAATCATTGAGGTACAGCCGAAACGTATTGTTGATCGCGGCCATGAACGTTGATGGGACGTTTGTGAGTCTGAACAGCATAACCGTGAACTCAAAGTGCCGGTAGCGGGTTTGAAATGCTGTTTTCTCGATGTCAGCGGCTGCCACATGTATCTGGTAATATCCACTGTGTAAGTAGATTTTACTGAAAATTCAGGCTCCTCGGAGTTGGAAAAAACGTTCATCGTCTCGAGGGAGAGGATAGCGGTTCTTGATGGGGGCGTCGTTCAAAGCCTGATAAACCATGCACATCCACATCTCGCCTGTTTTCTTTTTCACGAAAAGCACTGGTGCGACGTATGGTGACGTGGATGGGCAGATGAACCCCTGACCGAGCATCTCATCGAGCTACTTTTTCAGCTCGTCATTTCTCAATCGATAGGCCCCTCGGACGATAGGTCCGCTGCTTGGTTTCAGTTTGATGCGATGGTCGATGTCTCGCTGAGGAGATAAGGTTTGGGGAGTTCATCGGGGAAGACGTTCGGAAACTCCTCGATGAGTGGTGCGAACCCTTCGGGTACCATCACGAACTTCGTTGAGGCCAATGAGGCTGATGAGGCCGATGATGAGCCAGCTGCTGCCACTTCCACTTCTCTCATGGGCTTGAGATGTATGAGCCACACACGAGATCCTCGTCGTATGTAGTGTGTGACCACGTTGAGCAACATCGGTTGCACCAGGTTTCACTTTTTGGTTTGTGTGACTTCCTCTGGTGCTTCCACCTCTACTACTTCTGCTGTCGGCTTTCGTGCCGTACGCAAAACTTTTCATTTGGCACCGTCAATTTCCACGTACACATCGCCGCTGTTCTAGTCGACCTACGGATTGTGCCGGTACATAAAATCTCATCCAAGGAGAATCTTGTGATCGCTCACTAGACAAGTCCTCCAAACCGTTACATTCTGTAGATATCCCACTTGTAGTCGCAGTGGTTCTCAGAGTCTCCGTATCTGTAGTCTTCCGTTGACGGTTTTTCCTTCAAACGTTCCTGGTTCGGTCTTCAACCCCAGCTTACAAACCATGTCGTTGCTTACGAAGTTGTGTGAAGGCCCTCTATCCACTAGTACCGATACCGTTCTACGCCTTCTACATCCACGAGGCAGAACTTTTAGCAGTATGGCCGGTTGGTCCTCCTCGCACCCCTCGTCGAAATTTGCAATCTCAGAAACCCCGTGCGGCGACGTGGGCCGTTCAGATGGGCGATCGTTCGGTGCACATCGTTCCTCGCAGAAAAGAGTTGCGCCTTTTACTCCTGTCCTTTGCCATTTTCTCGACTTATTCTTCTATGACTTCCCTCTCTTTTTGGCCTAGTACTTGCTTTGACAATTTTGAGCGATGTGCCCGGCTTTTCCGCAGTTGTAACAGGTTTCGGTGTCTCTATGGTGAACGACGTCCACTTCCATCGGAGCCGAGGATTCTGCCGACAGGGTTTTTCTATTTCCACGATGGATAGGAGGTCGCCAGTCGTAGGATTCCTAGATTCGAGCGTTGTAGTCGGAGCTGTTGATCCTTTCTGTTACTGAGATCATCTGCGACAAGTCGTTCTCAATGCCAAAAAGAGCGATTGCTCACCGGATATTTTGCTTTAGTTCGTTGTAGTGAAAACAGAGTTCATCAGGGACGATGTCTGCTCTGGTGATAATCTCACAGAATCTCCATGTATACTCCGCCACGGTGGTTTGCTGAAGTAGACTGTGAATTATGTACTGTGCGTCCGAATTCTCGTTCAATCGTCCAAAGCGTGCAAGCATCACACGCGAAAAGTCATTCTAATCGGTTGGCGGCGTCAGCGCGTCTTGCCATTGTGGGTTGAACTGCTCCAAGGGTAGAAGGCCGCAATCAGTGCTGTGAGACGGACTTCGTGAGTAGCCGATGATGCTTCACTGGTCTCCTGTTGTTGTTGGATGGTCTTTAGATCGGACCACCAACTTAACTTCGTGCCACGCAGAAGCACAGCCGCAAGGTCAATTTTCTTTTGATCGGCATTGGATCCAGTAGCGGTGAACTACACCTCCAAAATCGTCAGCCACAACCAAACCGTTGGTCCTTTTGAGTTTGCTTGATCAAACGGTTCTGGTGGGGCTGGACGAATTTTGGGTTTTCTCAAGAGCTAGAAATTTCTCTCGAAAAGCACCGCTTCACGTGTGCTTGTGTTATGAAGAGCCTCCATTGTGACGTAGAGTTGCTGGAGTAGGTGGATGTTGATTCTTTTGAGTGCGGAGATCCTGTTTTCCAGTTCCTCGTTGATTCGTGCCTGTCGTCTAGTGCCACCTGTTGTCCCCCCTGTTGTCGTCGAGGCTATTGGTAGGGGCGGCTGGTTTATCTCCACCGGGTCAGTGACCGGATTGGTCGCTGAAGCCATGGGAGTTGTTCCAGCTTCCGCAAAGCCTGCCACGCCAGCATTTGTTATCACTTCAGGGTTCGCGTGCATTGGCACGTTCTGCTCCTCCATCGTCAAAGTCATCGCCGAAGACTCGCTGCCGGTCGTCACTTGTGCTCACTCGTATCACATCGTGTCGCGAAGTCTACAAAGTCTTGATGTACGGGATGTGCTGAAGACTTGTGCGAGGTAGTCCCCCGCATGGGTAATGTAGTCAGATGTTTCTCCAACACCACTTCGCTCTGATACCAAGTGCTGCGTGGAATGGAGCGTAGATGGTGAATCGGTAGAAGCTGCAAGGCAAAACACGATTTAGAAATTGGGACACTTGAGCAATCTGTAATTAGCGGTAAGTGTACTTTGATATCAAGTGTCGAAATGATCGGACACATATGTACAAGTATCGAGTTACGAATGAAGCATAGTCAGGGTCGTTGGTCCATTGTCGAGCGACACGTGCGGAGTCGTCTCGTGAGTTCTCGGATTCAAGAAGATCCGCTGAGAAGTTGGGGGTCTTTGAGAATCGACCGTGAAGACGCGAGATGCATCTTCATAAATCCAGATTGGTCATGAAGTGTCGGGAAGTCGACCGAAAGGTCGTGTCACTTATGTTCTTAGGTTCACGAGAGTGGTCAAAGCTGTGAGAAGGTTCAAGAATATCCACTAAGGGCAGGACAGTTGGCCAGTTTGTCCTCGACCGTTGGAGTGAATATCACATTTATCGCAATGCGATGGGCTGTTTGTGTATTAACAGAAATCCCCACTCGAGAAGATTAGGGACTCGTGTACGTCTGGTACGTAACACATAGGTGGTTCACAGAGATGAGGTGTGGGAGAAAAGACGATTTGGGTGTTTGGGACAAATAGATAGTTTGTATGAAGTAGTAAGTGTACTTAGATGACAAGTGTGGATTGAACTAAGAACATATGTATAATGCCAAAAATGAGAATGAGGCAGAAGTCGGGTCATCAACGTTTGAGTGGAGCGACGCATGTGAGGTCACGTTGTGGGTGCTCGATTCGAGGAGCTGCATTGAGAAGTGAGGAGCTTTACGAATATTGTGATGCTTCTTTATAAAAATTCAAGCATCGTCAAGAAGTCGATGGAACGATATCAAAACATCGATTTGATTCTCAAAACTTTGGTCAATCACTCTAGAAGTGATCCTAGATATCAAAAACTTCTGGAATGGAGCAACTGAGGTCGGGGCAATGAGCCAAAATTCCCTCTGCCAAACGGCGCAAAAATACTAAAGTTGCCACACGGTGGACCATGAATGTAAAAACAGAAATGTCCACTTGTGAGTTTTGAAGCTCGTGTACGTCAGGGATGTAACACTTCCCCCTCTCTTAGTCCAGACGCGCCTACGCGCTAGCAAACGTAGGCTGGTGATGAAAGTGGCCGCCGATCAGATGATCGACATCCCGGAGGTTGTCATACGGCTCCCAATAGTTGTGCGCATTATCGTAGCCATGCCACTTGACCAGATACTCGGTCATTTTTCCACAGCGTCGATGTCCGAGGATACCTTCAATTGGGTACTCTGTATCTCCATCCACATTGACAGAGGTGGAGGTGTGACGTCTCTGCCAGAAACGTTCTGACAAGAGTCCCGATGCTCGAGCTTGCTGATGTGGAACATAGGGTGGATCCCCATGGTGTCTAAGAAACGAAGTCGAGCGACAACTGGCCTTTGCATTCGCTTGATCCCAAACGGGCCCAGCCATCAGGTTTGAGCTTTGCGAAGTCTTGTCCTCAGTGTTTGATATTTCCCAAGCTGAGGATGATGCCATCTTCAGCGCTGAATACGTCATCATTGTGATGTGGGTCGGCTGCCCACTTCATAACTGCTTTTGTCTTTGCATGGGCCTGCCGTGTTTCTTCCTACATGCTTGAAAAATCCCGGCGCCGGATGTCAACCGTGTGAATGTTACTCTGACTTTGCAATCCGGCCGGTGTGGTGGGAATTTTTCCATACACCTCCCTGAATGCGAGTTCGGCGGTTGGCCGTTTTGCTACCCAAACGTGCAGTATGGCTTGCATCAAGTACGGAGAAGTTGTTCAAGTGTCTGGTTCTTTCACTCAGTTTGCCCGTCGGTCAGAGGATAGAACGCCATAGGTAGCTAGATCCGACCGTCGTAGCGTGTTAGTTTCCGCTAAAACTGGCTAGTGAAGCAACAATCTCTGTCACTAATGATCGCACGTGGCACTCAGTGTAATCGGACAATTAGACTTAGGAACAGGCGCGTTGTTCCTTCTACTGTGATGAGATGAAGTTTGACATTTCAGAAAATCTGTCCACCATGATGAGGATGGCATCATACCGCTCGGAAGTGAAGGGTAGTCTTATTGAAAAATCCATGCTGATATAGATATAGATATAGATATAGATATAGATATAGATATAGATATAGATATAGATATAGATATAGATATAGATATAGATGTTGATATAGATATAGATATTGATATTGATATAGGTATAGATATAAACAAAGATATAGATATAGATTTAGACATAGATATAGAAAAAGATATAGATATCAATATAGATATAGATATAGATATAGATATAGATATAGATATAGATATAGATATAGATATAGATATAGATATAGATATAGATATAGATATAGATATAGATATAGATATAGATA
>SZWC01012184.1:63576-76203 GCA_023375785.1 Penium margaritaceum | reverse complement strand
AGAGACAAGATCGACCGTCAATCTCGACGATCGACGGCCGGGGACTTCTCGCACTAGGCATTAGGTGCAAGTAGAGCACCAGGTTCAGGTGCAAGCAGAGCACCAAGTTTAAGTGCAAGTAGCTTGTCGTAGCAAGCTAGGAAAGCAGTAGGCTGAGGCCTGGGCTAGCCAGCCGGACAGTATAAATACCCTGTACTCAGTTCAATCTAATTAACCTGTATTTTCCAGCTCTGGCTTCCAGACATCTCCAAGTCTATCTTTCCGCTGCGACTGTGCTCTCCACACACCAAGGCTAAATCTCCAGAGAGCACCCACTCTCACATCTGGTATCAGAGCCAGAGCCACGCGTTGGGCGGAAGCGCTGCCGGAGCTCAGCCGACTTCAAGGAGCAAAGGCACGGACTACGCCGGACAACGTTGAGGCTCATCGAGAGGGAGATTGCTGGACCAGACTTCGAAGCTAACGCACGAGCCAACCTCTGGAAAATTTTCTACATTTCCAGAGTGTTTACACGGCCTACCGTGCGCGCGCGGGAGACGACGGGTGACTCCTACGCACTTTGAAGACGTCAGATTCTCGTCCCGGACTGCCGAATTACTGCCGAATTTTTTTTTGATTGCTGCCGAAACGCTGCCAAATTTTTTCGAAGGATCTCCAACGGCTAAAAGTCATCAAGAGCCATGGAGCAGGCCCTGCAGCAGATCGTAGAGCACTTGGGAGCCCTCAAGCAAGAGAACGAGCGGCTCAATCGGCAGATGGCTGACCAGCGGGACGGGACTAACGCTGGACAGGTTGAGGCGGCCCGGTCAAGGAGTCCGCCAAGACCAAAGCCAAAGGCTCCGGAACCGTTCAACCCCTCAGTCAAGGGTGCAAGCGTACAGACCTGGTTGTTTGCGATGAACAGCTACTTTGGGGCTCTGGGTCACCCTCCAGAGGACGATGCTGTGCGTGTCATTCGCGGTGACACTACTTCGCGGAGCAGCATTGGAGTGTTGGAGGTAGCTGAATCTGCTGGCCACTCGAGGTGGAGGTGGGAATGCAGCTGTGCAACATGTCGTGTTGTGGCAGCCAGGCGCGGTGCAAGCCGAAGCGCGCGTGCCGACGACATGGGAGCAATTCGAGCAAGCCATCAGAGATCGATTTGATCTCGTTAACGCCTCCATGGTCGCACGCAACAAGCTGAAGCAGCTGAAGCAGATCGGCTCGGTGCAAGAGTACACACGTCGTTTCCTGGCGTTGTGCTCGGAGATCGACGACATGAGCGAGCCGGAGATGGCAGACAAGTACCATGACGGCTTGAAGGCAGAAATTCAGCGCACGCTGGCACTTAGTGGAATCACGGAGTTCCAGGCAATGGTGGCCACTGTTGAGCGCGTTGACGCGCTACGCTACCATCGAGGGGGTTTCCATGAAAAGCAGGAAAATTTTCAGCGTCGAGCACCGCACCAACCAGCTGACCCCATGGAGATCGACGTCGTGCAAGGAGGCCAGCAGCAGAGCAAGCCGCGTGGTGGGAACTGTTGGATCTGCGGGAAGCCTGGGCACCACAAGAAGGACTGCAAGAAGAAGCAGCAGGGAAACGGCAACCAGCAGTGAGTGGCAAACGGCCATCTGCTGGGAAAGCTTCGTCCACATCAGCAAACACCAGCCCCGAAAGTCCTTCGACAACTAGGGAGCTGCCGAGTGTATTGCTGCGGAGCGAAGGAAGCGGGAGCGTTCCGGGAACCCTCCTGAAAGCCGAAATCACATCGGCTGGTTCTGCGGACGGCGAGGGGCGCCAGACTCGCCGGCAGATTAAAGCGTTACTGGATTGCGGCGCGTCGCACTCATTCTTCAACGACGAGCTTGCAAAGAGGTTGGGGCTTGCACGGCTACCTGGGAAGCCAACTACGGCCAAGTTGGTGCAAGGGGAGCTGGAGTACGGATTGCCTCTGAAGCCTCTGAGGATCCGTCTGGGCAAGCTGTCGTGCGATGTGAACTTTTGCACGTGCCTGATGGACACCTACGACGCCATTTTGGGACGTGATTGGCTACACCGGTGGAATCCTGCTGTGGATTGGGTGCGCAACCACGTGAAAGTGAAGAAATGCGGAGAGCAAATCATTTTGCCGTTGTGGGCAGAGGAGAAGGACTCCAAGGCGGGCAAGGTGCCGCTGTTGAGTTACGTGCAGTTGAAGTGCTGTCAGCGCAAGGGGGATCAAGTGTACCTTGTGTGGGTACGACAAAAGGCAACAGCTGAAGAGGTGGAAGTGCTGGCAGCGGAGACAAAGCAACAAGAGGGAGAGCAGTAGAAAGCACCAGTTGCAGAGCTGTCGGAAGGCATCAAGGGAGTGTTGGACAGCTACAGTGACGTGTTTCTTGCTCAGCTGCCAAAGGGCTTACCATCGAAGCGGGACATTGACCACAAAATTGAGCTTGTTCCTGGAGCAACTCCAACGGTGCGGGCTGCTTATCACATGAGCGATAACGAGCTGGGTGAGCTGAAGAAGCAGTTGGAGGAGCTGACGGAGCAAGGGTTCATCAGACCATCGGTGTCACCTTACGCTACACCGGTCCTCTTTGTAAAGAAAAAGACAGGGGAGATGCGGATGTGCGTGGACTATCGCGCACTGAACAACGTAACGATCAAGAACGGGTACCCGCTGCCAAGGATCGAGGAGCTGTTTGACCAGCTGAGGGGAGCGCAGTTCTTCACCAAGATTGACTTGCGCTCGGGGTACCATCAGATCCGGATTGCTGAGCCGGATGTGGAGAAGACGGCGTTTCGGACGCGGTATGGCCATTTCAAGTATCTCGTGATGCCGTTTGGATTGACCAACGCTCCTGCAAGGTTCATGAGCCTCATGAACAGGATCTTCCACCCTCACTTGGACCAGTTCGTGGTGGTGTTCCTCGATGACATCCTCATCTACTCCCGAACTCTAGAAGAGAATCAGCAACACCTTCGGCAGGTGCTGGACATTCTTCGGAAAGAGAAGCTGTTTGTGAAGCTCTCCAAGTGCGAGTTCGAGAAAAGGGAGGTGGAGTTCCTTGGGCACATCGTGAGTGGCAAGGGTCTCCGCATGGACCCAAAGAAGGTGGAAGCAGTGAAGCAGTAGCCGACACCAAAGTGCGTATGTGACATCCAGGTCTTCCTGGGGTTTGTCAACTACTACCGGAAATTCATCCGGGGGTACGCAGAAAAGGGTGCGCCGCTGACTCAGCTGCTGAGGAAGGATCACCAGTGGGAATGGGGCGATCAGGAGCAGAAGAGCTTCGAGGAGCTCAAGGCTGCAATGTGTGACGCTCCGGTCCTGGTGCATTAGGATTCATCCAAGGAGTACGTCATGGCGACGGACGCAAGCGACTATGCCATTGGGGCGGTACTGATGCAGGATAACGGAAAGGGGCCGCAACCGATTGTGTACGCGTCTCGCAAGTTGCGAGGTGCGGAGCTGAACTACGCAATCCATGAAAAGGAGATGCTGGCGGTGATCCATGCGTTCAAGCACTGGAGGTGCTACCTCGAGTCGCGGCGCTGCGTGGTCTTTACGGACCATTACGCCCTGAAGTACTTGAAGACGCAGCCGAACCTCAGTCA
This sequence comes from Penium margaritaceum, assembly GCA_023375785.1. Classification (NCBI taxonomy): domain Eukaryota; kingdom Viridiplantae; phylum Streptophyta; class Zygnematophyceae; order Desmidiales; family Peniaceae; genus Penium; species Penium margaritaceum. The sequence continues at coordinate 72,623 of SZWC01012184.1, read as the reverse complement.
CCGACAAACTCGCTGGATGGAGTTCCTGGAAGGAAGTTTTGACTAAAAGATCCAGTACAAGCCTGGGAACGTGAACCCGGCAGATCCTCTGTCGCGGAGGCCGGACATGAGCCTGAATGCCATCTCAGTGCTGATGGGATCTCCAGTCATGCATAGCCTGTTCAAGCACGGCTATGGCATGGACAGTGAGTTCACGGCTGGTGCGCTGAAAGACGCCACGTGGGATGGAGTGTATTGGCGAAGGGGGCAGGAGCAGAGAATTGTCGTGCCGGACTATGCGCCATTGAGGCAGTTGTTGCTGGAGGAGGCGCGTGACACCCACTACTCGGGTCACTTCGGCTTCGACAAGACGCTTAAAGCCTTGGCACGCCAATACTGGTGGTTGTCAATGGCGACTGATTGTAAGAGGTTTGTGAGCAGCTGCGATGTGTGCCAACGCATCAAGGCACGGAGGACCAAGCCACCAGGGGAGCTGCAACCATTGCCTGTACCTGAGAGGCCATGGACGGACATCTCACTTGACTTCATCGGCGGGTTGCCTGTGACGCAGCAAGGCAACAACACGCTGTTGGTGGTGGTGGACCGGTTCTCCAAGATGGCACACTTCATCGCATGTCCTGAGAGCATCACAGCTGCCGGGACAGCTCAACTCCTTCTCAGTCATGTCATCAAGCTGCATGGAGTGCCGTAGTCGGTGGTCTCAGATCGCGATCCACGCTTCACTTCGCGATTCTGGAGAGATCTCATGGAGTCGCTGGGCACGCGGGTGCAACAGACCACGGCATACCACCCACAAAACGATGGGCAGACGGAGCGCACGAACCAGACGTTGGAGCAATTACTGCAGAGCATGGTCCCACCGGATGGAGAGGGTTGGAAGGAGAAGCTCGGAGTGGCAGAGTTCGCCTACAACTCAGCGGTGTCAGCATCCACAGGGAAGTCACCGTTTGAGGTGGTCTATGGCCATCAGCCACTGAGCCTAGCCGCCCTTGCTACGGCAACATCTCTTCCGGCTATGCAGCAGATTGTTGAAGGGTTTGCCACCACTTGGGACGTGGTGCGGCAATGGCTGTTGAAGGCACAGAAGCAGCAGAAGCGGCAGGCTGATAAGCATCGCTCTGCGGAGGAGTTCCAAGTGGGACATCAGGTGATGCTGAACTCTGCTAACCTACAGCTGATGGGAGTTGGGAGTCCCAAGCTGAAACCGTGATGGGTGGGTCAGTTCCGCATTCTGGAGAAGCGGTCGGCCGTTTCATACAAGCTGGAGCTGCCAGCTCACTACACCATCCATCCGGTGTTCCACATCTCCCTGCTTTGTGCCTATCGCGATCCCAACACCAACTTCCGGGGTCGCGGGACAGCTCCACCTCCTACTGTCCAGGTCGAAGGAAGTGAGGAGTTTGAGGTGGAGAAGATTCTGGCCGACCGCCAGAGGGGACGACGGCGTGAGTTTCTGGTGCAGTGGAAGGGGTACCCGGCGGAGCACAACTCTTGGGAGCCAGAGGCCAACTTCCACGTTGGGGGTACCAACACTGTTCTCCAGGAGTACCTCGTGCGTACCGGGACGTCACGCCTCCGACGGAGGGGGTGAATGTAATGAGGTGCCCTTGTTTTCTGGCCTATGCGGGGTATCGCCTAGGTTTCGGGGGTACTCGGGACCTTTTTCCGTTTTCTGGATATTCTGGACGGAATTTCGCGGAGAGGTCCGGCCCGATCCCGATGGCTCGCGGATGCGAAGATGCAAGGACGCGAGGACGTGAGGATGCGAGGAGCAAGCGAGTGAGTGCGAGCTCCATANTGGTGCAGTGGAAGGGGTACCCGGCGGAGCACAACTCTTGGGAGCCAGAGGCCAACTTCCACGTTGGGGGTACCAACACTGTTCTCCAGGAGTACCTCAGGCGCGCCGGGACGTCGCGCCTCCGACGGGGGGGTGAATGTAACGAAGTGCCCTCTTTTTTCTGGCATACTCGGGGCCTCGTCCGAGTATTGGGGGCATGCAGACCTTTTTCCGATTTTCGGAAATCGTGCGAGCGATCGCGCTCACCTCCGCTCGACCGTCGCTGCGAGGGGGAGGAGGAGGAGCGAGCAACTCGCGCCGGCGTGTGGAATACGCTGGCGCAAGGGGCTATTTTTCTCGCAGCTGCGAGCGGGCGTTCCAAACACGCAACCCGAGGGTTGCGCTGGTGCCCTCGGCGAGTGGCGTATTGGTGACGCCACCCGCCGAGGGGTTCTCCCCGACGGGAGCCCCGACAACGTGCGCGGTCAACGGCGACAGCCGTTCTCCGGTGGCGTGCGCAACAGGGCGACCGCACCCACCGTCGGGAGGCATACGGGAGCAACGAGGCGGCTCGCCCAGAGACAAGATCGACCGTCAATCTCGACGATCGACGGCCGGGGACTTCTCGCACTAGGCATTACGTGAAAGTAGAGCACCAGGTTCAGGTGCAAGCAGAGCACCGAGTTTAAGTGCAAGTAGCTTGTCGTAGCAAGCTAGGAAAGCAGTAGGCTGAGGCCTGGGCTAGCCAGCCGGACAGTATAAATACCCTGTACTCAGTTCAATCTAATTAACCTATATTTTCCAGCTCTGGCTTCCAGACATCTCCAAGTCTATCTTTCCGCTGCGACTGTGCTCTCCACACACCAAGGCTAAATCTCCAGAGAGCACCCACTCTCACAGGTAGGAGCAGCGGCATGCACACCCACAGTTGGATGTGTCACGGGGGCACAGGTTGAGATAACGACAAGTCAAATACACCGAGACATAGGGCACAGAAAATGCTACGCAACGCAATTTATGGCATGCAATTCCGATACCATACGGGACCGCAGGAGTGATAAAGGTGAGGGGATCACTGTGCTTGCACAGCACCGTACCTAGGGGCTGTGAAACCGTAGGGAATTTAATCAAGGCAAAAGCACGGTGCAACAGGGCTTGCCAGAGGCGACCGGAAAAATTTTACGGCTTGTCGATTGGTTTCTGATTGACCCTGAATCCGCCAATGCCACCGGAAGTATGGCGGGTGCGCGCACGGCACCGCACCTAGGGGCTGTGAAACCGAAGGGAATTTAAACAAAGCAAAAGCACGGTGCAACAGGGCTTGCCAGAGGCAACCGGAAACATTTTACGGCTCGTTGATTGGTTTCTGATTGACCCTGAATCCGCCGATGCCACCGGAAGTATGGCGGGTGCGCGCACAGTACCGCACCTAGGGACTGTGAAACCGTATAGAATTTAATCAAAGCAAAAGCACGGTGCAACAGGGCTTGCCAGAGGCGACCCGAAAAAATTTACGGCTCGTCGATTGGTTTCCGATTGACCCTGAATCCGCCGATGCCACCGGAAGTATGGCGGGTGCGCGCACAGCACCGCACCTAGGGGCTGTGAAACCGTAGGGAATTTAATCAAAGCAAAAGAACGGTGCAACAGGGCTTGCCAGAGGCGACCGGAAAAAATTTACGCCTCGTCGATTGGTTTCCGATTGACCCTGAATCCGCCGATGCCACCGGAAGTATGGCGGGTGCGCGCACAGCAGCGCACCTAGGGGGTGTGAAACCGTAGGGAATTTAATCAAAGAAAAAGCACGGTGCAACAGGGCTTGCCAGAGGCAACCAAAAACATTATACGGCTCGTCGATTGGTTTCCGATTGACCCTGAATCCGCCGATGCCACCGGAAGTATAGAGGGTGCGCGCACAGCACCGCACCTAGGCGCTGTGAAACCGTAAGGAATTTAATCAAAGCAAAAGCACGGTGCAAGAGGGCTTGCCAGAGGCGACCGGAAAAATTTTACGGCTCGTTGATTGGTTTCCGATTGACCCTGAATCCGCCACAGCCACCAGAAGTATAGCGGGTGCGCGCACGGCACGACACCTAGGGGCTGTGAAACCGTAGGGAATTTGATCAAAGCAAAAGCACAGTGCAACAGGGCTTGCCAGAGGCGACCGGAAACATTGTACGGCTCGTCCATTGGTTTCTGATTGACCCTGAATCCGCCGATGCCACCGGAAGTATGACGGGTGCACGCACAGCACCGCACCTAGGGGCTGTGAAACCGTAGGGAATTTAATCAAAGCAAAAGCACGGTGCAACAGGGCTTGCCAGAGGCGACTGGAAACATTTTACGGCTCGTCGATTGGTTTCCGATTGACCCTGAATCCGCCACAGCCACCGGAAGTATGGCGGGTGCGCGCACAGCACCGCACCTAGGGGCTGTGAAACCGTATGGTATTTAATCAAAGCAAAAGCACGGTGCAACAGGGCTTGCCATAGGCGACCGGAAAAATTTTACGGCTCGTCGATTGGTTTCCGATTGACCCTCAATCCGCCGATGCCACCGGAAGTATGGTGGGTGCGCGCACAGCACCGCACCTAAGGGCTGTGAAACCGTAGGGAATTTAATCAAAGCAAAAGCACGGTGAAACAGGGCTTGCCAGAGGCGACCGGAAAAATTGTACGGCTCGTCGATTGGTTTCCAATTGACCCTGAATCCGCCGATGCCACCGGAAGTATGGCGGGTGCGCGCACAGCACCGCATTTGGGGGCTGTGAAACCGTAGGGAATTTAATCAAAGCAAAGGCACGGTGCAACAAGGCTTGCCAGAGGCAACCGGAAACATTTTACGGCTCGTCGATTGGTTTTGGATTGACCCTGAATCCGCCGATGCCACCGGAAGTATGGCGGGTGCGCGCACAGCACCGCACCTAGGGGCTGTGAAACCGTAGGGAATTTAATCAAAGCAAAAGCACGGTGCAACAGGGCTTGCCAGAGGCGACTGGAAAAATTTTACAGCTCGTCGATTGGTTTTCGATTGACCCTAAATCCGCCAATGCCATCGGAAGTATGGCGGTTGCGCGCACAGCACCGCACCTAGGGGCTGTGAAACCGTAGGGAATTTAATCAAAGCAAAAGCACGGTGCAACAGGGCTTGCCAGAGGCAACCGGAAACATTTTACGGCTTGTCGATTGGTTTCCGATTGACCCTGAATCCGCCGATGCCACCGGAAGTATGGCCGGTGCGCGCACAGCACCGCACCTAGGGGCTGTGAAACCGTAGGGAATTCAATCAAAGCAAAAGCACGGTGCAACAGGGCTTGCCAGATGTGACTGGAAACATTTCACGGCTCGTCGATTGGTTTCCAATTGACCCTGAATCCGCCGATGCCACCGGAAGTATGGTGGGTGCGCGCACAGCACCACACCTAGGGGCTGTGAAACCGTAGGGACTTTAATCAAAGCAAAAGTACGGTGCAATAGGGTTTGCCAGAGGCAACCAGAAACATTTTACGTCTTGTCAATTGGTTTCCGATTGACCCTGAATCCGCCGATGCCACCGGAAGTATGGCGGGTGCGCGCACAGCACCGCACCTAGGGGCTGTGAAACCATAGGGAATTTAATCAAAGCAAAAGCACGGTGCAAGAGGGCTTGCCAGAGGCGACTGGAAAAATTTTACAGCTCGTTGATTGGTTTCCGATTGACCCTGAATCCGCCACAGCCACCAGAAGTATGGCGGGTGCGCGCACAGCACGGCACCTAGGGGCTGTGAAACCGTAGGGAATTTAATCAAAGGAAAAGCACGGTGCAACAGGGCTTGCCTGAGGCAACCGTAAACATTGTACGGCTCGTCCATTGGTTTCCGATTGAACCTGAATCCGCCGATGCCACCGGAAGTATGGCGGGTGCGTGCACAGCACCGCACCTAGGGAATGTGAAACCGTAGGGTGTTTAATCAAAGCAAAAGCACGGTGCAACAAGGCTTGCCAGAGGCGACTGGTAACAATTTACGGCTCATCGATTGGTTTCCGATTGACCCTGAATCCGCCACAGCCACCGGAAGTATGGCGGGTGCGCGCACAGCACCGCACCTAGGGGCTGTGAAACCGTATGGTATTTAATCAAAGCAAAAGCACGGTGCAACAGGGCTTGCCAGAGGCGACCGGAAAAATTTTACGGCTCGTCGATTGGTTTTCGATTGACCCTCAATCCGCCGATGCCACCGGACGTATGGTGGGTGCGCGCACAGCACTGCACCTAAGGGCTGTGAAACCGTAGGGAATTTAATCAAAGCAAAAGCACGGTGCAACAGGGCTTGCCAGAGGCGACCGGAAAAATTTTACGGCTCGTCGATTGGTTTCCGATTGACCCTGAATCCGCCGATGCCACCGGAAGTATGGCGGGTGCGCGCACAGCACCGCATTTAGGGGCTGTGAAACCGTAGGGAATTTAATCAAAGCAAAGGCACGGTGCAACAAGGCTTGCCAGAGGCAACCAAAAACATTTTACGGCTCGTCGATTGGTTTCCGATTGACCCTGAATCCGCCGATGCCACCGGAAGTATGGTGGGTGCGCGCAGAGCACCGCACCTACGGGCTGTGAAACCGTAGGGAATTTAATCAAAGCAAAAGCACGGTGCAACAGGGCTTGCCAGAGGCGACCGGAAACATTTCACGGCTCGTCGATTGGTTTCCGATTGACCCTGAATCCGTCGATGCCACCGGAAGTATGGCGGGTTTGCGCACAGCACCGCATCTAGGGGTTGTGAAACCGTAGGGAATTTAATCGAAGCAAAAGCACGGTGCAACAGGGCTTGCAAGAGGCAAACAGAAACATTTTATGGCTCGTCGATTGGTTTTCGATTGACCCTGAATCCGCCGATGCCACCGGAAGTATGGCGGGTGCGCGCACAGCACCGCACCTAGGGGCTGTGAAACCGTAGGGACTTTAATCAAAGCAAAAGCACGGTGCAAGAGGGCTTGCTAGAGGCGACCAGAAAAATTTTACGGCTCGTCGATTGGTTTCCGATTGACCCTGAATCCGCCAAAGCCACCGGAAGTATGGCGGGTGCGCGCACAGCACCGCACCTAGGGGCTGTGAAACCGTTGGGACTTTAATCAAAGCAAAAGTACGGTGCAACAGGGCTTGCCATAGGCAACCGGAAACATTTTACGGCTCGTCCATTGGTTTCCGATTGACCGTGAATCCGCCGATGCCACCGGAAGTATGGCGGGTGCGCGCACAACACCGCACCTAGGGGCTGTGAAACCATAGGGAATTTAATCAAAGCAAAAGCACGGTGCAAGAGGGCTTGCCAGAGGCGACCGGAAAAATTTTACAGCTCGTTGATTGGTTCTCGATTGACCCTGAATCCGCCACAGCCACCAGAAGTATGGCGGGTGCGCGCACAGCACGGCACCTAGGGGCTGTTAAACCGTAGGGAATTTAATCAAAGTAAAAGCACGGTGCAACAGGGCTTGCCAAAGGCGACCGGAAACATTGTATGGCTCATCCATTGGTTTCCGATTGACCCTGAATCCGCCGATGCCACCGGAAGTATGGCGCGTGCGCGCACAGCACCGCACCTAGGGGCTGTGAAACCGTAGGGAATTTAATCAAAGCAAAAGCACGGTGCAATAGGGCTTGCCAGAGGCGACTGGAAACATTTTACGGCTCGTCGATTGGTTTCGGATTGACCCTGAATGCGCCACAGCCACCGGAAGTATTGCGGGTGCGCGCACAGCACCGCACCTAGGGGCTGTGAAACCGTATGGAATTGAATCAAAGCAAAAGCACGGTGCAACAGGGCTTGCCAGGGGCGACAGGAAAAATTTGACGGCTCGTAGATTGGTTTCCGATTGACCCTGAATCCGCCANCTGTGAAACCGTAGGGAATTTAATCAAAGCAAAAGCACGGTGCAACAGGGCTTGCCAGAGGCGACCGGAAAAATTTTACGGCTCGTCGATTGGTTTCCGATTGACCCTGAATCCGCCGATGCCACCGGAAGTATGGCGGGTGCGCGCACAGCACCGCATCTAGGGGCTGTGAAACCGTAGGGAATTTAATCAAAGCAAAAGCACGGTGCAAGAGGGCTTGCCAGAGGCGACCGGAAAAATTTTACGGCTCGTCGATTGGTTTCCGATTGACCTAGAATCCGCCAAACCCACCGGAAGTATGGCGGGTGCGTGCACAGCACCGCACCTAGGGGCTGTGAAACCGTAGGGAATTTAATCAAAGCAAAACCACGGTGCAACAGGGCTTGCCAGAGGCGACCGGAAAAATTTTACGGCTTGTCGATTGGTTTCCAATTGACCCTGAATCCGCGGATGCCACCGGAAGTATGGCGGGTGCGCGCACAGCACCGCACCTAGGGGCTTGGAAACCGTAGGGAATTTAATCAAAGCAAATGCACGGTGCAACAGGGCTTGCTAGAGGCGACCAGAAAAATTTCACGGCTCGTCGATTGGTTTCCGATTGACCCTGAATCTGTCGATGCCACCGGAAGTATGGCGGGTGCGCGCACAGCACCGCACCTAGGGACTGTGAAACCGTAGGGAATTTAATCAAAGCAAAAGCACGTTGCAACAGGACTTGCCAGGGGCGACCGAAAATTTTTTACAGCTCGTCGATTGGTTTCTGATTGACCCTGAATCCGCCGATACCACCGGAAGTATGGCGGGTGCGCACACAGCACAACACCTAGGGGCTGTGAAACCGTAGGGAATTTAATCAAAGCAAAAGCACGGTGCAACAGGGCTTGCCAGAGGCGACCGGAAAAGTTTTACGGCTCGTCGATTGCTTTCCGATTGACCCTGAATCTGCAGAATCCACCGGAAGTATGGCGGGTGCGCGCACAGCACCGCACCTAGGGGCTATGAAACCGTAGGGAGTTTAATTAAAGCAAAACCACAGTGTAACAGGGCTTTCTAGAGACGACCGGAAACATTGTACGGCTCGTCGATTGGTTTTCGATTGACCGTGAATCCGCCGATGCCACCGGAAGTATGGCGGGTGCGCGCACAGCACCGCACCTAGGGGCTGTGAAACCGTACGGAATTTAATCAAAGCAAAAGTACGGTGCAACAGGGCTTGCCAGAGGCGACCGGAAAAATTTTACGGCTCGTCGATTGGTTTCCGATTGACCCTGAATCCGCCGATGCCACCGGAAGTATGGCGGGTGCGCGCAAAGCACCGCACCTAGGGGCTGTGAAACCGTAGGGAATTTAATCAAAGCAAAAGCACGGTGCAACAGGGCTTGCCAGAGGCGACCGGAAA
>SZWC01012184.1:52627-63447 GCA_023375785.1 Penium margaritaceum | reverse complement strand
ATTTTACGGCTCGTCGATTGGTTTCCGATTGACCCTGAATCCGCCGATGCCACCGGAAGTATGGCGGGTGCGCGCACAGCACCGCACCTAGGGGCTGTGAAACCGTAGGGAATTTATACAAAGCAAAAGCACGGTACAACAGGGCTTGCCAGAGGCGATTAGAAACATTTTACGGCTCGTCGATTGGTTTCTGAATGACCCTGAATCCGCCACAGCCACCGGAAGTATGACGAGTGCGCGCACAGCACCGCACCTAGGGGCTGTGAAACCGTATGGAATTTAATCAAAGCAAATTCACGGTGCAACAGGGCTTGTTAGAGGCGACCGGAAAAATTGTACGGCTCGTCGATTGGTTTCCGATTGACCCTGAATCCGCCGATGCCACCAGAAGTATGGCGGGTGCGCGCACAGCACCGCACCTAGGGGCTATGAATCCGTAGGGAATTTAATCAAAGCAAAAGCACGGTGCAACAGGGCTTGCCAGAGGCGACCGGAAACATTGTACGGCTCGTCCATTGGTTTCCGATTGACCCTGAATCCGCCGATGCCACCGGAAGTATGGCGGGTGCGCGCACAGCACCGCACCTAGGGGGTGTGAAACCGTAGGGAATTTAATCAAAGCAAAAGCACGGTGCAACGGGGCTTGCCAGAGGCGACTGGAAACATTTTACGGCTCGTTGATTGGTTTCCGATTGACCCTGAATCCGCCACAGCCACCGGAAGTATGGCGGGTGCGCGCACAGCACCACACCTAGGGGCTGTGAAACCGTAGGGACTTTAATCAAAGCAAAAGCATGGTGCAAGAGGGCTTGCTAGAGGCGACCAGAAAAATTTTACGGCTCGTCGATTGGTTTCCGATTGACCCTGAATCCGCCAAAGCCACCGGAAGTATGGCGGGTGCGCGCACAGCACCGCACCTAGGGGCTGTGAAACCGTTGGGACTTTAATAAAAGCAAAAGTACGGTGCAACAGGGCTTGCCAGAGGCAACCGGAAACATTTTACGGCTCGTCCATTGGTTTCCGATTGACCGTGAATCCGCCGATGCCACCGGAAGTATGGCCGGTGCGCGCACAACACCGCACCTAGGGGCTGTGAAACCATAGGGAATTTAATCAAAGCAAAAGCACGGTGCAAGAGGGCTTGCCAGAGGCGACCGGAAAAATTTTACAGCTCGTTGATTGGTTCTCGATTGACCCTGAATCCGCCACAGCCACCAGAAGTATGGCGGGTGCGCGCACAGCACGGCACCTAGGGGCTGTTAAACCGTAGGGAATTTAATCAAAGAAAAAAGCACGGTGCAACAGGGCTTGCCAAAGGCGACCGGAAACATTGTATGGCTCATCCATTGGTTTCCGATTGACCCTTAATCCGCCGATGCCACCGGAAGTATGGCGCGTGCGCGCACAGCACCGCACCTAGGGGCTGTGAAACCGTAGGGAATTTAATCAAAGCAAAAGCACGGTGCAATAGGGCTTGCCAGAGGTGACTGGAAACATTGTACGGCTCGTCGATTGGTTTCGGATTGACCCTGAATGCGCCACAGCCACCGGAAGTATGGCGGGTGCGCGCACAGCACCGCACCTAGGGGCTGTGAAACCGTATGGAATTGAATCAAAGCAAAAGCACGGTGCAACAGGGCTTGCCAGGGGCGACAGGAAAAATTTGACGGCTCGTAGATTGGTTTCCGATTGACCCTGAATCCGCCGATGCCACCGGAAGTATTGCGGGTGCGCGCACAGCACCGCACCTAGGGACTGTGAAACCGTAGGGAATTTAATCAAAGCAAAAGCACGGTACAACAGGGTTTGCCAGAGGCGACCGGAAAAAATTTACGGCTCGTCGATTGGTTTTCGATTGACCCTGAATCCGCCGATGCCACCGGAAGTATGGCGGGTGCGTGCACAGCACCGCACCTAGGGGCTGTGAAACCGTAGGGAATTTAATCAAAGCAAAACCACGGTGCAACAGGGCTTGCCAGAGGCGACCGGAAAAATTTTACGGCTTGTCGATTGGTTTCCAATTGACCCTGAATCCGCGGATGCCACCGGAAGTATGGCGGGTGCGCGCACAGCACCGCACCTAGGGGCTTGGAAACCGTAGGGAATTTAATCAAAGCAAAAGCACGGTGCAACAGGGCTTGCTAGAGGCGACCAGAAAAATTTCACGGCTCGTCGATTGGTTTCCGATTGACCCTGAATCTGTCGATGCCACCGGAAGTATGGCGGGTGCGCGCACAGCACCGCACCTAGGGACTGTGAAACCGTAGGGAATTTAATCAAAGCAAAAGCACATTGCAACAGGACTTGCCAGGGGCGACCGAAAAAATTTTACAGCTCGTCGATTGGTTTCTGATTGACCCTGAATCCGCCGATACCACCGGAAGTATGGCGGGTGCGCACACAGCACCGCACCTAGGGGCTGTGAAACCGTAGGGAATTTAATCAAAGCAAAAGCACGGTGCAACAGGGCTTGCCAGAGGCGACCGGAAAAGTTTTACGGCTCGTCGATTGCTTTCCGATTGACCCTGAATCCGCAGAATCCACCGGAAGTATGGCGGGTGCGCGTACAGCACCGCACCTAGGGGCTATGAAACCGTAGGGAGTTTAATTAAAGCAAAACCACAGTGCAACAGGGCTTTCTAGAGACGACCGGAAACATTGTACGGCTCGTCAATTGGTTTTCGATTGACCGTGAATCCGCCGATGCCACCGGAAGTATGGCGGGTGCGCGCACAGCACCGCACCTAGGGGCTGTGAAACCGTAGGGAATTTAATCAAAGCAAAAGTACGGTGCAACAGGGCTTGCCAGAGGCGACCGGAAACATTTTACGGCTCGTCGATTGGTTTCGGATTGACCCTGAATCCGCCGATGCCACCGGAAGTATGGTGGGTGCGCGCACAGCACCGCACCTAGGGGCTGTGAAACCGGAGGGAATTTAAACAAAGCAAAAGCACGGTACAACAGGGCTTGCCAGAGGCGATTAGAAACATTTTACGGCTCGTCGATTGGTTTCTGATTGACCCTGAATCCGCCGATACCACCGGAAGTATGGCGGGTGCGCGCACAGCACCGCACCTAGGGGCTATGAAACCGTAGGGAATTTAATCAAAGCAAAAGTACGGTGCAACAGGGCTTGCCAGAGGCGACCGGAAACATTTTACGGCTCGTCGATTGGTTTCCGATTGACCCTGAATCCGCCGATGCCACCGGAAGTATGGCGGGTGCGCGCACAGCACCGCACCTAGGGGCTGTGAAACCGTAGGGAATTTAAACAAAGCAAAAGCACGGTACAACAGGGCTTGCCAGAGGCGATTAGAAACATTTTACGGCTCGTCGATTGGTTTCTGATTGACCCTGAATCCGCCACAGCCGCCGGAAGTATGACGAGTGCGCGCACAGCACCGCACCTAGGGGCTGTGAAACCGTATGGAATTTAATCAAAGCAAATTCACGGTGCAACAGGGCTTGTTAGAGGCGACCGGAAAAATTGTACGGCTCGTCGATTGGTTTCCGATTGACCCTGAATCCGCCGATGCCACCAGAAATATGGCGGGTGCGCGCACAGCACCGCACCTAGGGGCTATGAATCCGTAGGGAATTTAATCAAAGCAAAAGCACGGTGCAACAGGGCTTGTCAGAGGCGACCGGAAACATTGTACGGCTCATCCATTGGTTTCCGATTGACCCTGAATCCGCCGATGCCACCGGAAGTATGGCGGGTGCGCGCACAGCACCGCACCTAGGGGCTGTGAAACCGTAGGGAATTTAATCAAAGCAAAAGCACGGTGCAACGGGGCTTGCCAGAGGCGACTGGAAACATTTTACGGCTCGTTGATTGGTTTCTGATTGACCCTGAATCCGCCACAGCCACCGGAAGTATGGCGGGTGCGCGCACAGCACCACACCTAGGGGCTGTGAAACCGTAGGGAATTTAATCAAAGCAAAAGCACGGTACAATAGGGCTTACCAGAGGCGACCGGAAAAATTTTACGGCTCGTCGATTGGTTTCCGATTGACGTGAATCCGCCGATGCCACCGGAAGTATGGTGGGTGCGCGCACAGCACCGCACCTAGGGGCTGTGAAACCGTAGGAAATTTAATCAAAGCAAAAGCACGGTGCAACAGGGCTTGCCAGAGGCGACTGAAAACATTTTACGGCTCGTCGATTGGTTTTTGATTGACCCTGAATCCGCCACAGCCAACGGAAGTATGGCGGGTGCGCGCATAGCACCGCACCTAGGGGCTGTGAAACCGTATGGAATTTCATCAAAGCAAAAGCACGGTGCAACAGGGCTTGCCAGAGGCGACCGGAAAAAATTTACGGCTCGTCGATTGGTTTCCGATTGACCCTGAATCCGCCGATGCCACCGGAAGTATGGCGGGTGCGCACACAGCACTGCACCTAGGGGCTGTGAAACCGTAGGGAATTTAATCAAAGCAAAAGCACGGTGCAACAGGGCTTGCCAGAGGCAACCAGAAACATTTTACGGCTCGTCAATTGGTTTCCGATTGGCCCTGAATCCGCCGATGCCACCGGAAGTATGGCGGGTGCGCGCACAGCACCGTACCTAGGGGCTGTGAAACCGTAGGGAATTTAATCAAAGCAAAAGCACGATGCACTAGGGCTTGCCAGAGGCGACCGGAAACATTTCACGGCTCGTCGATTGGTTTCCGATTGACCCTGAATCCGCCGATGCCACCGGAAGTATGGCGGGTGCGCGCACAGCACCGCACCTAGGGGCTGTGAAACCGTAGGGAATTTAATCAAAGCAAAAGCACGGTGCACTAGGGCTTGCCAGAGGCGACCGGAAACATTTCACGGCTCGTCGATTGGTTTCCGATTGACCCTGAATCCGCCGATGCCACCGGAAGTATGGCGGGTGCGCGCACAGCACCGCACCTAGGGGCTGTGAAACCGTAGGGAATTCAATCAAAGCAAAAGCATGGTGCAACAGGGCTTGCAAGAGGCGACCGGAAACATTTTACGGCTTGTCGATTGGTTTCCGATTGACCATGAATCCGCCGATGCCACCGGAAGTATGGCGGGTGCGCGCACAGCACCGCACCTAAGGGCTGTGAAACCGTAGGGACTTTAATCAAAGCAAAAGCACGGTGCAAGAGGGCTTGCCAGAGGCGACCGGAAAAAATTTACGGCTCGTCGATTGGTTTCCGATTGACCCTGAAACCGCCAAAGCCACCACAAGTATGGCGGGTGCGCGTACAGCACCACACCTAGGGGCTGTGAAACCGTAGGGAATTTAATCAAAGCAAAAGCACGGTGCAACGGGGCTTGCCAGAGGCGACCGGAAAAATTTTATGGCTTGTCGATTGGTTTCCAATTGACCCTGAATCCGCCACAGCCACCGGAAGTATGGCGGGTGCGCGCACAGCACCGCACCTAGGGGCTTTGAAACCGTAGGGAATTTAATCAAAGCAAAAGCACGGTGCAACAGGGCTTGCCAGAGGCCACCAGAAAAATTTTACGGCTCGTCGATTGGTTGTCCGATTGACCCTGAATCCGCCGATGCCACCGGAAGTATGGCGGGTGCGCGCACAGCACCGCACCTAGGGGATGTGAAACTGTAGGGAATTTAATCAAAGCAAAAGCACGTTACAACAGGACTTGCCAGAGGCGACCGGAAAAATTTCACGGCTCGTCGATTGGTTTCCGATTGACCCTGAATCCGCTGATACCACCGGAAGTATGGCGGGTGCGCACACAGCACCGCACCTAGGGGCTCTGAAACCGTAGGGAATTTAATCAAAGCAAAAGCACGGTGCAACAGGGCTTGCCAGAGGCGACCGGAAAAATTTTACGGCTTGTCGATTGGTTTCCGATTGACCCTGAATCCGCTGATGCCACCGGAAGTATGGCGGGTGCGCGCACAGCACCGCACCTAGGGGCTATGAAACCGTAGGGAATTTAATCAAAGCAAAAGCACGGTGCAACAGGGCTTGCCAGAGGCGACCTGAAACATTGTACGGCTCGTCGATTGGTTTCCGATTGACCCTGAATCCGCCGATGCCACCGGAAGTATGGCGGGTGCGCGCACAGCACCGCACCTAGGGGCTGTGAAACCGTAGGGAATTTAATCAAAGCAAAAGCACGGTGCAACAGGGCTTGCCAGAGGCGACCTGAAACATTGTACGGCTCGTCGATTGGTTTCCGATTGACCCTGAATCCGCCGATGCCACCGGAAGTATGGCGGGTGCGCGCACAGCACCGCACCTAGGGGCTGTGAAACCGTAGGGAATTTAATCAAAGCAAAAGAACGGTGCAACAGGGCTTTCCAGAGGCGACCGGAAAATTTTTACGGCTCGTCGATTGGTTTCCGATTGATCCTGAATCCGCCGATGCCACCGGAAGTATGGCGGGTGTGCGCACAGCACCGCACCTAGGGGCTGTGAAACTGTAGGGAATTTAATCAAAGCAAAAGCACGGTGCAACAGGGCTTGCCAGAGGCGACCGGAAAAATTTTACGGCTCGTCGACTGGTTTCCAATTGACCCTGAATCCGCCGATGCCACCGGAAGTATGGCGGGTGCGCGCACAATACCGCACCTAGGGGCTGAGAAACCGTAGGGAATTTAATCAAAGCAAAAGAACGGTGCAACAGGGTTTGCGAGAAGCGACCGGAAAAAATTTATGGCTCGTCGATTGGTTTCTGATTGACCCTGAATCCACCGATGCCACCGGAAGTATGGCGGGTGGGCGCACAGCACCGCACCTAGGGGCTGTGAAACCGTAGGGAATTTAATCAAAGCAAAAGCACGGTACTCAAGGCTTTTTAGAGGCGACCAGAAACATTTTACGGCTCGTCGATTGGTTTCCGATTGACCCTGAATCCGCCGATGCCACCGGAAGTATGGCGGGTGCGCACACAGCACCGCACCTAGGGGCTGTGAAACCATAGGGAATTTAATCAAAGCAAAAGCACAGTGCAACAGGGCTTGCCAGAGGCGACCGGAAACATTTTACGGCTCGTCGATTGGTTTCTG
The DNA here is from genome assembly GCA_023375785.1 of Penium margaritaceum. Classification (NCBI taxonomy): domain Eukaryota; kingdom Viridiplantae; phylum Streptophyta; class Zygnematophyceae; order Desmidiales; family Peniaceae; genus Penium; species Penium margaritaceum. The sequence continues at coordinate 56,448 of SZWC01012184.1, read as the reverse complement.
ATTGACCCTGAATCCGCCGATGCCACCGGAAGTATGGCGGGTGCGCGCACAGCACCGCACCTAGGGGCTGTGAAACCGTATGGAATTTAATCAAAGCAAAAGCACGGTGCAACAGGGCTTGCCAGACGCGACCGGAAACATTTTACGGCTCGTCGATTGGTTTCCGATTGACCCTGAATCCGCCGATGCCACCGGAAGTATGGTGGGTGCGTGCACAGCACCGCACCTAGGGGCTGTGAAACCGTAGGGAATTTAATCAAAGCAAAAGCACGGTGCAACAGCGCTTGCCAGAGGCGATTGGAAACATTTTACGTCTTGTCGATTGGTTTTCGACTGACCCTGAATCCGCCACAGCCACCGGAAGTATGGCGGGTGCGCGCAAAGCACCGCACCTAGGGGCTGTGAAACCGTAAGGAATTTAATCAAAGCAAAAGCACGGTGCAACAGGGCTTGCCAGAGGCGAACCGAAACATTTCACGGCTCGTCGATTGGTTTCCGATTGACCCTGAATCCGCCGATGCCACCGGAAGTATGGCGGGTGCGCGCACAGCACCGCACCTAGGGGCTGTGAAACCGTAGGGACTTTAATCAAAGCAAAGCACGGTGCAAGAGGGCTTGCCAGAGGCGACCGGAAAAATTTTACGGCTCGTCGATTGGTTTCCGATTGACCCTGAATCCGCCACCGGAAGTATGGCGGGTGCGCGCACAGCACCGCACCTAGGGGCTGTGAAACCGTAGGGAATTTAATCAAAGCAAAAGCACGTTACAACAGGACTTGCAAGAGGCGACCGGAAAATTTTTACGGCTCGTCGATTGGTTTCCGATTGACCCTGAATCAGCCGATGCCACCGGAAGTATGGCGGGTGCGCACACAGCACCGCACCTAGGGGCTGTGAAACCGTAGGGAATTTAATCAAAGCAAAAGCACGGTGCAACAGGGCTTGCCAGAGGCGACCGGAAAAATTTTACGGCTCGTCGATTGGTTTCCGATTGACCCTGAATCAGCCGATGCCACCGGAAGTATGGCGGGTGCGCGCACAGCACCGCACCTAGGGGCTATGAAACCGTAGGGAATTTAATCAAAGCAAAAGCACGGTGCAGCAGGGCTTGCCAGAGGCGACCGGAAACATTATACGGCTCCTTGATTGGTTTCCGATTGACCCTGAATCCGCCGATGCCACCGGAAGTATGGCGGGTGCGCGCACAGCACCGCACCTAGGGGCTGTGAAACCGTAGGGAATTTAATCAAAGCAAAAGCACGGTGCAAGAGGGCTTGCCAGACGCGACCAGAGAATTTTTACAGTTTGTCGATTGGTTTCCGATTGACCCTGAATCCGCCGATGCCACCGGAAGTATGGCGGGTGCGCGCACAGCACCGCACCTAGGGGCTGTGAAACCGTAGGGAATTTAATCAAAGCAAAAGTATGGTGCAACAGGGCTTGCCAGAGGCGACCGGAAAAATTTTACGGCTCGTCGATTGGTCTGATTGGTCCTGAATCCGCCGATGCCACCGGAAGTATGGTGGGTGCGCGCACATCACCGCACCTAGGGGCTGTGAAACCGTAGGGAATTTAATCAAAGCAAAAGCACGGTGCAACAGGGCTTGCCAGAGGCGACCGGAAAAATTTTACGGCTCGTCGATTGGTTTCCGATTGACCCTGAATCGACGGATGCCACCGGAAGTATGGCGGGTGCGCACACAGCACCGCACCTAGGGGCTGTGAAACCGTATGGAATTTAATCAAAGCAAAATCACAGTGCAACAGGGTTTGCCAGAGGCGACCGGAAAAATTTCACGGCTCATCGATTGGTTTCCGATTGACCCTGAATCCGTTGATGCCACCGGAAGTATGGCGGGTGCGCGCACAGCACCGCACCTAGGGGCTGTGAAACCGTAGGGAATTTAATCAAAGCAAAAGCACGGTGCAACAGGGCTTGCCAGAGGCGACTGAAAAAATTTTACGGCTCGTCGATTGGTTTCCGATTGACCCTGAATCCGCCAATGCCACCGGAAGTATGGCGGGTGCGCGCAAAGCACCGCACCTAGGGGCTGTGAAACCGTAGGGAATTTAATCAAAGCAAAAGTACGGTGCAACAGGGCTTGCCAGAGGCAACCGGAAACATTTTACGGCTCGTCGATTGGTTTCCGATTGACCCTGAATCCGCCGATGCCACCGGAAGTATGGCGGGTGCGCGCACAGCACCGCACCTAGGGGCTATGAAACCGTAGGGAATTTAATCAAAGCAAAAGCACGGTGCAACAGGGCTTGCCAGAGGCGACCGGAAACATTTTACGGCTCGTCGATTGGTTTCCGATTGACCCTGAATCCGCCGGTGCCACCGGAAGTATGGCGGGTGCGCGCACAGCACCGCACCTAGGGGCTGTGAAACCGTAGGGAATTTAATCAACGGTACTGTAACGCGGTACGGTACGGAAGAGGGGGTACCCCTCAAGGTGAGTACCGATACCATACCGTTACCGCCGAAAAAATAACGGTACCGGGGTACCGCAATACCGCGGTACAAAACCGCGGTATATCGCGGTTTCGGTAGTACCGCTGCCATCCCTGCCTGCGACCTTCGATCTGCGACCTGCGACCTGCCACGTACGACCTGGGCCCTCCGAGCTGTTCCTAGGTACTGTAACGCGGTACGGTACCACGGTACGGAAGAGGGGGTACCCCTCAAGGTGAGTACCGATACCATACCATTACCGCCGAAAAAATAACGGTACCGCGGTACCGCAATACCGCGGTACAAATCCGCGGTATATCGCGGTTTCGGTAGTACCGCTGCCATCCCTGCCTGCGACCTTCAATCTGCGACCTACGACCTGCCACGTACGACCTGGGCCCTCCGAGCTGTTCCTTGGAACAGCAGGGGTCGCCACAGCAGCAGCGGCAGCCGCAGTAGCGTTAGCGGTACCAGTAGCAGCTGGAGCGCCTGCATCACCGTCAGCAACAACCGTCTCATCAACAGCAGCCTCGGTGGATGCAGCGGCAGCAGCAGCAGCAGCAGCAGTAGCAGTGGCAGCAGCAGCAGCAGCAGCAACAGCAGTGGCAGGGACAGTCACAGCTCTCCCTCCGGCCTAGCACCCTCTCTCCTCTCTTCCCCCTCTTCTCCTCTCCCTCCCACCCCCTCCCCTCCCTCTCCCCCTCCCCTCTCCCCTAGGCTCCCGCCTACCCCTCTCCCCTTTCTTCTCCCCCTTTCTCTTGCATTCCACTCCTTCCTTCCCCAACTTTTGCAGTGGCAGCAATGACAGCGGTGCCAACAGCAGTAGCGGCGCTAGCAGCAGCAGCAGCGCTAGTAGTGGTGACAGCGACTTCCTTGGCGGTGGTGGCTTCTGTTTGGCGTGCCAACTCTGTTTTTGGCGGCCAGCCCTTCTGACGCCGGCTGACGACATTCTTCAGCCAGGGACGCCCTCCCCCTTTCCCCTTCCTCGCTCTCCCCCCACCATCCAATTGTTCCTTTTGCCCGTCTTCACCCCTCCTTCCTTTCTCCCTCCGTCTCGTTCCTCTCCCCTTCTTAGCCGTCCTCCCCTCCCCTTACTTCACTCGCTCTCTCTCCCTCCTCCACCTCATTCGCCCCTCTGTCCGGCTCCTCCTTTCTCCTTGGCGCCCAACCCCCATCCCCCTTACTCATCCCCTAATCTCTGCTCCCCTCCTCCCTCTTTCTTCTCCTTTTTCTCACCCTCTGCCTCGTCCCTCTCCCGTCCCCTTCTTCCTTGCCCTCCTCCCCTTGCTCCACTCTCCCTCCCCCAATCTCCTCCCTCCCCCCTCCTTCCTCCCCCCTCCCCCCTTCCCTCTCTTCCCCCCTCCCCC